>CAEFZX010017113.1:0-30930 GCA_903066825.1 Alfaro cultratus
TTTTACTCTTCTCCCCCAGAATAAAAAGATCTGATTGAAGCCTGAATGAGTGACTTCTGAAGTTCATTCTTACTACCCGTTACAGTGGCACCGGGCAGATTTGCTAGGTAGGAAGAGTTAAGGGTCCAACAAACTCCGACGCACTAAAGTCCGCGGAGGTCCGCCGGACATGACCGCGCAAGGATAGATTTTTATGGTAAGTAATGTCAGTGTATCAACAAGAGTTGTAAATATTCAGGTTAGCTTAAGCTAGGCTAAAATAACAGGCGGTAGTTGTTTCTTTACCCCGTATTGAACCAAAACGGGACGCGATTTATTCCGTATTGCTATAAATGTCTGATAGACAAACTATCACACACATCTCAACAATAAGTGTAATAATAATGACCAAAACAAAACACGGGAAATATTGAGGTCAGCTAAATTGTCGTTGCGGGACCTAAATAGGACCCCCCTCCTCCCCCCACGAACTGACACTGTTGTCACGGTTGCTTAGAGACGGACACTGCGCAGCCGCAGTGAGCGGCTATCAACCCGCGTCTTTTTAAAATGTCCAGCTTTTAAAAAGCTGGACATTTCCTTAGAAGCAAAACCTCTGGCAAAAATACAGACGGTAGTGGGAAGACACACAGTACAGGCTAAACAATTATAGTAATGTTTAATAGAGGCATTAAAATAATGTGTCAGCGATGTTCAGTGGCGCCCAGTGGGTTGTTTGATATCAGACAGAATGGATCAGGAGAGGAACCGCAGACCCGTCAGAACCTAAAGAACCAGACATCAGTCCCTTCATCCCTCAATCATTTCCTGAGACCAAAAAATAATATGAATGGCAATTTAAAAGAACAAATCATACAAATAGATTAATAATAAATAAATATTGTGAAGGGAACATTAAAAACGTTTGTTAGGATTGTGTAGGAAAAATGTTGAAATCTTTTATAAATAGTGTTTTGCGGTCAATATTATTTCACCATTTTATTAATATGGGTTGCCAGTTTGGATCAGGCTTCCTATCAAGCTATAAGAATGATAGAAAACATGCTAACAAAATGCCTCTGACCTGCAGCCCATAGGCGGTTCTAGACACAGGATAACAGAAGTGGCTCTTTGGCCACTTGTACAAGTGTGACATGTTTAGATTAAATTTTACAATGAAGTTAAGTTTTATATCCGGACTATCGAAGACTCTGACAAAAAATAGCAATTTAAACAATTGAAATATGTACTGCTTTGAATGTACAGTTGGGAACCAAAGCCCCTTAGCTTTTTCTTGAATACTGTTTATCTGTATTTGTTTTTCTTGAGGCATAACAAATGTTTCACTCTGTCGTTATACAGTGTTTCTGCGAATAAAGTAAAAAAAAAAAAAACATCCTCCCCTTCCCCCACAAGCTACAGACTTCTTGTGGCTTTAATGTTAAACAGTGATGTCTCTATATTCCCAGATTCCACAGAGAAATTCATTTGCAGTTTTAGGTTTTACCCAAGAAACAAATATGGCACAGAGCAATTTCTCATTAGCAAAAGTGAATGTTTTGCAGAAGAGCTGCGAGAAACTTGAGGAAGAAAACCATCAGCTACAAAAGGCCATGGAACACCTCAGGTTTAAAATTGAGCACCTCAACGGGAGCACAAATAATAATGTCAGGATCTTGAAAGCAGAAAATGAAATACTTTTAGATTCAAAAGAACAGTATGAAAAACAGATCAAGGCTCTTAATTTGGAATTGCAAGAAGCTAGAGCTACTATTGAGACTTTGAAAAGAGATTATAATGACATCTCACGGTTGAATGTGCGCCTGGAACAGACAAATATTTCACTAAGACAAAAGGCAGGCAAGAGACTGGGACTGGCTTGAATCAGACATCAATGAGCTTAATAAAGAAATTGTGGCTCTGAAAATCAAGCTTGATAGGATTAAATCCAAAGAAAAATCAAAGGATGTCCAGAAAAGTGGAGATCCAGAGAAGACCCCAGAGAAGACGACACCAACAATGTTTCAGAGAGTCGGGCGTGTTTTTGTGACAATGTATGAATCAGGAACTTTACGATATTGGCTCCCACCATGGATTTTTTAATTGCTGCAGGTTTTTTAATGAGGTACTGTGCAAACAAACTTATTAGCATATAATACTTATTGCTAAAGGTCTGTTTACTTTAATACTGAGACAAAAAAGTAACCAACTGGGTTTAGTCACAAGTAGCACAAAGTACAACCAAGACTAAGGGTATATTCCGTTTGTACTTGTAAGTTACATTTCTGAGTATGTTTTTTATTTTTACCAACCTCAATGGCAAAATAAAATGCTTTTGTTTGCGCTCCAAATGGCTGTAAAAAAAAATCTCTCTTTTGTTTTTTTGTTTTTGCATTGTGGCAGCCTCCAAACTTCTCCACCTGGGCAAAAAAAATAAAAATCTCCAATATCAGTGCGAATATCATGAGTGTGTGAGACAGAAAGGTGGAGAAAGAATTCTATCTTTCTGAGACACCCAGTCAGTTTTCATGAAAAAAGCAGTTTCATGAAAACTGCTTTTTTCAGTTTTCATGAAAACTGAAAAAAAAAGCAGTGGGACTGAGCCAAAGCGCTCTGCCAGAAGTGTGTCAGACTGCAAGTCAATGACTGTCATCTGAACATCACTGGATGCAAGTGAAGGGAGAAGACACCATGTGCGTTTCAGTCAACAGCTTTGAAGTCTTGAAATCGCCAGTGCTTCTAACATGGATGAGAACCTCTGGAGCTGATCTGCTGCTGGGGTGGCTTGCTTCAGTGTTGGCAGATGAGTGAGATTATTATCCTTGATTTGGCTTGACAGAAGCTGCAACTTCCTACTGAAGCCTTTGACTGCACTGTACATTTCATAAACAAAAAGACCCTTGCTCTCCAGTTTGACATTTAGTTCATTCATCAGAGCAGTCACATCAATAATAAAACCAAACTCTGCCAGCCAGTCTGTCTCTGAAAGCTGAGGGATGGCGTGTCCCTTCCTCACAGAGAACTCCTGAATCTCCTCTCTCAGGTCCCAGAACCTTTTCAGCTCTTTTCCCAGACTGAGCCACCTGACTGCTGTATGGTAGGTTAGGTCCTGGTGGTCAGTCTCAGTTTCCTCTAAAAGTGAAACAAACTGTCTATGGTTCGGTGCTCTTGCTCTAATAAAGTTAACAGTTTTAGTTACGACATCAACCACATGATTCATTTTCAACACTGACTTACACAACACTTCTTGATGTATAATACAATGGAAAAAAGTTAATTTCTGCTCAGGGTTCTTTTCTGCCACTTTGTCCTGGATTCTCTTTAATAAACCAACACTCATCTGTTGTCACCCCCACCAGTTTGTCCCAGTTTAGACCCAACCTTTCCAGACACGCATTTACCTCTACTAAGAGCTCACTCCCTGTTGTTGTCCCTTTCATTGACCACATGCCTGCCAGCTCCTCCGTGATGCTGAATTCTGCATTGATCCCGCGCACGAAGATGAGCAGCTGGGCAGTGTACCGTATGTCACAGCTCTCATCCAAAGCCAGGGAAAAATACTCAAAATCATTCACACTGTCTTTCAGTTGCAGCACCAGGGAGATGTTCTCAAAAGCGTCTTTTTTCTCAGCACATATTAGCGCTGCCGAGTCCACCAAGCATTCCTTAATAAACTCTCCATCAGAGAAAGGTTTGCTCTTCCTAGCAATCTTGTGGGATATGACAAAACTTGCCTTGACTTCAGCTCCTCTAGATGCCAGGCGTTTTGTAAAAAGTGTTTGTTGAGCTTTCAACTTGGCTACCAATTCAGACGACTCAGTCGCGCGCTCTTTCTCTGAAAAGTTCTTGTATCTATTCTCGTGTTTGGTCACGTAGTTACGATGGATATTATATTCCTTTAACACAGCCACCTGCACACCACAAACTAAACACACGGCCTTACCTTTGACTTCAGTAAATAAATATTTCGCTGTCCAAGCCTTGTTGAAAATACGGCATTCAGAATCAACTTTTCTTTTTTTACTGAGATGATGTTGCACACTTAATGATCAATCAGTGTGGGTTTTTGCAGGTTCTTTTATTTGATGAGCACTGTTAATAACAAGAGCGACAGTGAGAGCCTCCGCTTACCAGCCGTTGCTTCACTGAATTGCCATTGGCTCGCTGAGTCAGGAGTTCTCACCGTGCTTTATGTGCCAACTGGTGGCGAACTGATGTAACTGCAGCTTCACTCATCTCAGTTTGAGTAGGAAAAGTGCAGCTTAAGAGTCAACAAATAAAGTAAGAAAAAGGTGAGGGGGTGTAATTATTTCCCATGTCCATACTGTCACACTTGACATTTTGTGTATTCGGCTGCTAGCATCACTTGTTACTGTGCGTTAGCATTTATTACGTGCATTTATAAACGGTGCGTCAAGCCCTTTCAAAATAAAAGACAGCTGCGTCGCATGCACACAAAAATGCTTTTTTTTTTTTTTTTTGACTGGGGGCCGCGGGCCGGACAGGGATGCCCAATGGGCCATATGTGGCCCGCGGGCCTTAAAATGCCCAGGTCTGCTCTAGCGGAGCGGCAGTTGGAGGCAGTTAGGCTCTGCGTTTCGGCAGTTTGAAATTGTGCTCGTTTTTCGCTTTTTACGTCGCCATCGTTACTCCGATTCCCACAAAAAGTAATAGCTCCCCTCGAGCCACACGTTTTGATACCACTTTTGTGGGTGGGCACGCAGCTGTACGAGCCGCATTAAGGGTAACGGAAGAATAATAAATAATATAGAGATATTCTATTGGGTGTAGAACAATAGGTGCCTGCCATGCAATGCATGGAGGGAGTGACTGCTCTCCCTATCATTGCTATGGGCAGGCCCCAAAAAGGGGACGAGCTGTCAGTTACTGGTTGCTTTGGTAGCCACCAACCCTCCAACCGCAACTTAGCATAACTTATATCGTAAATGTCAGGAGAAATAAGCTTTTTGACTAAACAAGATGAATTTTAAGAATATTAAGCCAATTCGGGCAAACTTGACATCTATAATAATACTTAAATAAAACTCTGTTACACTCATACCTACTGAATGTATCACAGGGAAACCAATGGGTTAACCTAGCATGTTTAGCAAAACCTGCTAACTTTATGTAGCTAGCAGAATATTCCTGAACATCATAAGACTGAAAAACACTGCGGATTATGTTAATTTTTTAATAAGAAAAGAAAAATGCTGGAAAGACAACTAAATCCTTCGAAGCTTTCCATCTTCAGCTGAAATAAATATTTTTGTTCTGTTGCTAAACTGACAAAACCAAAACATTTACACAACTGAACTGTTTAATGAAATTCAGTTATGCAAAGTCACTCGGCGTTGGTGCAGTTTGGAGGATAATGTTCATGAAAATAATACCATCTGCTAGATTAGATCATCAACTGTCTTGTGTTGCAGCCAAAGGTGGATCATATAGATGCCCTGATTTTTATTTTTACCCCCATTCAGAAGGGAAACAGTGCATTGTCAACCATGAGCTACGTAAAATGTAAAGGTGTGACTATACTAATTAAAATCAAAACAAAGTGAAATCCAAGCCTTTTTCAGATAGCAGGAAAAGCTTGTTTGAACACAAACAGCAATATTATTTTCTCATGCAGGGTTTTTCCCAAAACGACTCCAAAAAGAAGAAAAAAAAAATTCCCACAAATCATGTGTACAGAGAGGTGGAAAGTTATGGGGGTTGGTGGGTAAACAATAGCGAAAACCCTCAGGCCTTTTTCCGTTATGCTGCAGGGATCACAAGCTGGGAAAAAACAAGATGGCAGGTGTCACCTCTGAGAGTACCTGGGCGGGAAGCAAGAAGCGTTAACGCCTGACCTGATGCTGGCAGCAAAATAAATCATGCAGCATCAGCATTCGCAAAACAACCGCAAACAGAGCAGGAATGTTGTGCTCAGCGGACACAGTGTGGGAAACTGATGTCAGGCTAGATAGGAGCTGCTGAAGCTGCTGGAGGTGGGAATCTTACAGTTTCTGCTGAACTTGGACGGTGAATCTGTCTACCAAAAACATTGTGATGTAGAAACACACAATATCCTCAACAACATGTGTGCTTGTAAAGTTTCTTTTGATTGTTATTTTACACCTAACCTTGACAGAAAATAGATGACCATTTCCTTTCCGTTCAGCTCACGCCAGACATCCAATTTCCACCTTCTGCAGATGTTGATGGGAAAGCAGACTCCCAGACACTGGAGGTCATCTATTTAATTAAAAGCTGGAGAGAGACGTCAATCATGTTTATTTGTATTGTGCATTTCAGCAACATGGTAGTTCAAACATAAAAAAAAATCATATAGTCAACAGTTGTGAAAACCAGTAAAATAATCAATAAATATCAAACATGTTAGTCTCTGTTATTATGAATCAAAAGCATGAATCTAGATTTAAAGGAGGTGTTTCGGCTGTTTTACAGTTTTCTGGAAGTTTGCTCCATATTTGTGGTGCATAGAAGCTGAATGCTGCTTCTCGTTCAGTTCTGGTTCTGGGGATGCAGACCAGACCCAGAAGACCTGAGAGGTCTGGAAGGTTGATACAACAGCAGCAGAGCTTTAATGTATTGTGGTGCTAAGCCATTCAGTGATTTATAAACTAACAGCAGTGTTTTAAAGTCTATTCTCTCAATGCAAGCACTTCCGAACTGGGGTGATGTGCTCTGTTTTCCTGGGTTTAGTCAGAACTCCAGCAGCAGCGCTCTGGATCAGCTGCAGCTGGAGGATTGATTTTATTAAGCAGACCTATGAGTACACTGTTGCAGTAAGATAAGCACATGGATGAGTTTCTTTAGATCTTCCTGAATATTAGTCCTTTAATCCTGTAAATGTTTTTCAGGTGATGGAAGACTGACTTCATAACTATCTTTATCTGACTCTGAATGTTCAGGTCCAAGTCCATCACCACACCCAGATTTTGGTTGTTTCTCTTGATCGTTCCTCTTTGGAAATAACTTCAGTTTTCTTTCTGTTCAGCTGGAGGAAGTTATGGCAAATCTATGATTTATTCTAAGCATCTGTTCAATGCATGAATGGTAACGATGGTAACTGTACAATTGTTTGACGAATAACAAAACTTTCCACAGTTGAGCTAAAGTTTGTCAGCTCAGATTTTGAAGTTTATTAAAGGTGCTACAACAAAGGAGATTTTCTGCAAATAAGTTTATGGGGATCAAATAAAAAATTAACTCATACAAAACAACTTAATAAAATATTTTCTTTTGCTAAACAAACTGTTTTACTAGCTAAATTTTGGGCTGATTTGCTATAAATGTCAGATTTGTGAATATGAAGAATTCATACAACTGAATAATGATTTTGTTAAAAAAGCTAGTTATGAGGATAAAGAGTCAGCTGTTTTTAGGATTTTAAATGTACTGCTATACATTTCTTTAACAGCATCTTTGATGAGTTTTAAACATTTTCCTTTTTAAATTGTTTAGGTTTCAAGCTGATAATTATGACAAGATATGAAAAAGCGCTTTGAAAAACAGAGGAGAGTTGTGTGATGATAAATGATAATACAGAATATCACATTGTGTTTTTACTCCATTTTCGTACACATAGTAGCTCCTTTCAGGTTTCTGTTGACTGGAGGATCTTATTGTGTTTGGTTGTGATGAAGTTATCGTCTTTTGTTTGCTGTTGAAGTCACTGATGTTGTGAGACTGAGCCACATGTCACTGGGTCACTGCTGGTTTACATACTTTAATCAGTGTGTGAAAGTGTCGGCTGGCAGCTGGTGGGACAAGAGCTAAGAGGACTGCAGGCTGAATAATAGGCTTTTTACTGAGCTAGATTATGATTATCAGCTATTTGGTGCTATATATGAGGTAGATGGATGAATAAATGGTTGGACACACAGACAGATCTGAGCTACATCGGAAATAAATGCTCATCCAGCTATTCAGCTTTTATTCAGTAAAAATCTCTAAAGCTCATTGTTGAACTGCAGCAGAGTGTCATTTTAGGGTCACAAAGTTTCCATAGAGACGATTAGAAACCATTTGTGTGGCAACTGGTTGTTTGGGAGTCATGAAGGAAAAAGTGTTTTTTATCCTACTATCACAAACAAAGAAATGCAGAGCTTATTAATGTATACTGTTACTTCAGTTTTGCTCAGATAAGACAAAAATGTAGCTTTTTGACAACAAAGAAAACAAAGTATAAATATGTGGAAAAGCATCCAATGCCCACTGTTGAGCATGGTGCGAGATTAGTGATGCTGTGGGCCTACTACGCTGTATGTTTTACTTTTACTTCAGTAATTTTATTAATATGAAGTATTGCTGTTTGTGTTAAAGTTTCATAAATGTTATATTGAAATAATCTGATTTGCCTGATTTTGTTATTTTGCAGTTATGTTCTTTATATTAATTACTTTCATTTTGGTCATTAAAATACCAACATTTCCACATACCTTCATATTTTAGTCCATCTGATGATGTAATTTTTTAAGTATTAAATGACGGATATTTTGATCATTTGCTCAGTACTTGAGTTTCAAATACTTTTTTGCTTTTACTTGAATAAAGATGTGTTGAAGTAGTGCAACTCTTACTTCAGTACAATTTTTGGGCTCTATATTCTTTTGTGTAATGTGAAAAAAAAAGTATCTAATTTACGGTGAAATACCAGCAGC
Organism: Alfaro cultratus; assembly: GCA_903066825.1. NCBI lineage: Eukaryota > Metazoa > Chordata > Actinopteri > Cyprinodontiformes > Poeciliidae > Alfaro > Alfaro cultratus. The sequence continues at coordinate 8,652 of CAEFZX010017113.1, forward strand.
TTACCATATAAGTACGGTAAAATCTGTAATTATACAGTAAAATTCTGTATAAATACGACTGCTGGTATTTTACCATAGTTAGAGAAATAGTTAGGTTTTCAGAGTGTGCCTATAACTAAATGAAAACAGAATCAGTTTTTGTCAATATTCTTCCAGTCCTAACTCTGTAGAAAAGCTGTGAGTTGAGCTAAAGATGAGGATAATCTTTAAAAATTGTGAAAAATATGGAGGTTCCATCCTTCTGGTACTACCCAAAAAATATTGTGCAAATTAAAAAAAAGTGGTGCCAATAAACGTGGAGGCCGCCAAGAATTTTAAAGATCTATTTCTGATGAGACAAATGAACTTTTTAAACCTGAAGAAACAGATGGTGAGTGATGCAAACTCTCATGCAAAGTCAGTGTTGGGAAAATGCTTAAAACTTCACAATGATGCATTGTTCTGTTGAAAAGTAATCACCATTTCACAGCTATTAGCAGTCATAAGATGAAACACAACTCTTTTCTGCTTAATGCTCACACAGCAGTAGTTTAAGGATTAACACCACCTATTTATGTCTCCTGCTGGAAAATGCATTTCCCACCATCGTGAGGTGGTCTTGTTCATGAGAGCATGGACGTGAAATTCAGACTGATTACAATCTTTTTTTTTTACTTTTGTTTTCACCTTCATGATATCTATGCATGGAAGCTTCAAATAGTTGTTTTCTTTTTGAGAGCAGGATTATGTACACCATTAACAGCTAGCTGGTCTGTAATTTACAAAAGAAATTTGTCAAGCCTCCAGCAGGTAAAAGGGGAAATTCTGAACAAAAGCCAGCCATATCTTTGATCCTGTGGATGTATTTATGAGAACGCAAAAACAAGAAGCCAAAAGCCTTAATTGCAAAAAGTAAACACTGACTTCCTGAGGAGTGTGTACGTGCAGCGTAGTGGGGGATTCTGTCATTTACATAAGGACAAGCAAGACCTGTTTCTGCACGCTAATGGTGCTTATTATCAAATTATAGATTCTAAAAGATGATTAAAGTGGAAGGAATAATTCACTTCTTATTTGCTTTAGATCTGACAATAATAGGTTGAAACATCTTTTAGGGATTTTTTTTTATGAATGCAGGAAGTTCCTCTCTCATCTTTAAATAAACCTCTCAGGAATCAGACTTTTACCGCATGATTTTAAAAGTCGTCGTGAAAAGAGTGAAGATAAAGAAAACAAGACTAATACAATGATCACACAAACTTCTATTTCCTATTTTTAAAACCTGACTTTGAACACATCAAGAATTGTCCAAATTAAAAAATATGCAATGTGTAAAGTTGCACAGTGAACAGCAAATTTGGGTTATTTCATAAGATAAACAATTGAAGGTTCATTTTTTCAAAGTCATTTTTTCACCAATTTACTCATTCTCATATCCAGCTTTTATTTTGATAATCCACTTCCCGTTATTGGCACGTAACTTAGCTTTGATTAACAAATGTTTAGTTAGAGCTAGATACTTAGCTTGCTAATTAAATAGTTTGAAATTCTGACATTTATAAAGGAATGAATAACTTGATGGAGGATTTTTTGTATTTTTTCTCTTTTATGATAGACTAAATAACCCAAATTATTGCTGTTAATACATAAAAAGAGGCAAAACACCATTACAACTGCATTTTTTAAGCAGATATTACTATCAACACAAACTGAGTCAAAACCCAACACATATTATTATTTAAAACAATAATTGTGTTCCTTTGCACAATTATTGTTATATGAACACATTGTGTTAAGCCTATCCCAAGCATCAATGATCAACATTGGGGCAAAAAATAAATTTTGTAAGACTTGATAGTGTATTTTGAACTACTGTTAGTTGTGGGAGGTATTATATATATATATTTTAAATAATAGGCCATAAAAGTTACAGGTTGGGCAAGTCAAGGGCACATAGTACAAGAGATGACCAATTTGAATTGAAGGAGAGACTTTGGGCCAGGCCTTCTCGTCCAACATTAATGTCTGACCTCCGGAAATGATTGTGGAAAAAGAAAACATCCCATAAACATACTCCTAAGTCTTAAGGAAAGCCTTCCCAGAAGAGTTAATGCTGTTTCAGCTGCAAAGAGCATGCTAAGATCATTTTAAATCCAATGGATTAAGAATAATATGTCAGTCAGGCAAGTAAATACTTTTAGAAATATAGTGTATCTAGTGCAATATTTACTGATTTGCACTGAAGCTTGGACGCAGCTTGGACGGGTTGACTCTGTGGCCCTGTGGGATTGTGGGTAAATAATTGAGGTTCAGTCAAGGGGATGAAATGTCCCCTATCTAGATCATAAGTTGATAGACATTTACCCAGTTCAAAGTTAATGCCTGGACTGAGGGGTACTTTCTGTGTTTTCCCATTGCAAAACGTTTTAAGACAAACATTTGCTGGAAAATAACTGGTTACATGAGACTTTGATGCTTTGAGAGTTAATTATCCTGAGACTAAACGTCTTCTCAGGGTTAGAACAATATAACTGCAAGCCCCAGTAATCTGCGTGTCTATGCGCTGTTTGTTTTCAACACTAATCGCATAATTGCAGTTCATGGATGAGAAGGAAGAGTGAGGATTAGGGCACCTTTGTATGTTGCTGTGAACAGTGTGGGAGCTCATGACCCGGTGCCACACAAAGAGAAAGGGAACCAGGTGGAACTGGGATAAAAATCACCTGTGAGCTACAGGAAAATGTACACATCTCTCTACAAATGACAATGACATTTCTTTTCTGTTCAAGGTTTTTCTTTTTTTTTTTCCTTTAATGGTAGAGTGTGATATTAGACTGGTTGTCAGCAATTTTACAATCCTTATTGTCATTGATTACATTTAAAGCACAGCTTTCGAAACATATTGAATCTTATGAAATTTCTGTACCATACAAGCAACCTGAAAGCACATGATCTACCACATAAACTTTTCAAAATGATAACATCATAACCACAGGTATGACACAATATCCCCTTCATAAACACAATCCTCCAGTTCTTTGTGATTTTTAGAATAAAAGTGAAAAGATTAACTTTGTACTATTGGCAAAGACACTTAAGCTGTTGTAAGACAGTTTAATGATGCATAAGTTTTCGATGATTAAACAAAACTGTCATAGGTACATAACATGTTATATGATATTTTTTGTAAATGGCCATGTTAAAAATATACAATGAATGTTTGTTTTTCATAAAAATGGAGATCCATGTAATCACATTAGATTTTACATGTTTTAATGTGTTTTCACATTCCTGTTACTTTTGAAAATGATGTATTTGCACACATGTGAATACTTGTTTTAAGAGTAGACACACTTTGCAGAAGTTTGAAAGCACCACTTATTTTTCCAGTTTCACCCTCCAATGAGCCAGAACATCTTGGAATGCTTTAAAACATTTAGTAAAGTTTGTTTTCCTACTGATTACCATCTGTTTTTTATTTGATAATGACAGCCTATTTTAGAAGTGTTTACTTAGAAAATAGAAAACAAAAGTGACACATGTCTAAATATCTACATGCGACCACACAAATATTTGGACACCTTCAAGTCTGAATGAAATGTGCAGCAACCCACACAGGCAATTCAAAATTTTATGCTCAGATGAGACAAATATTAAGCTATTTTGACCAAAATTAACACAGAGGTTTGTTTCAAGAAATCTAGGTGAGGTATTCAAACTTGTACCACTGTACTAGCAGTGAAGCACGGCGGTGGTACTGTCATACTGAGGGTTGCTTCTCTCCCACTGGTGCTGATGTGTTGAATACTAAATGGAATAGTTCATTAAACCTCACCTGAAATCAACCACACACACATTTGTGGATAATTTAGAAAGACTAATTGGCCTAAGAGCCATGTTTTTTAACCGTGGGAGGAAGGTGGAGTACCCAGAGAAAACACACACACTCGCAGGGAGGAATGCAGAAAGATCCAATATATCTCTACTCAGGCATATTTTACTCTTTTCATCCTTTATTTTTAGATTCAGCAAACTAGATTCTTGTTTTGATGTATTTTATATCTCTAAGTTTACTAATGTGATAAAACCCCATTTTTTTGTTTATTCAGCCAGTATTTAACCAAGTTAACACAAAATAATGTTAAAATTTAATGATGTGCTTTGTTGAAACAAAGTATATTAAGAAAAATTTAGCCCTTCATGTTATGGAAAGACAATTGCCCCCTTAAAACAAAAGAAAACTCAAATTTTTAAGCAAATAGACTCTTATCAATTGATTGTTAGTCATTTGGTAAGATTGATCAACTTTAGATTAACTGATTAATTGACAATTTGCATCCATAAAAAGTATGTCTAGTGAATAAGAGTAAATTCACAATAAACTGAAATGTTGGCATCCAATTGTAGTTTTTCAAATACATCTCACTGGCTGTGTATTAAAAATTAAACATGAGAGAATCAAACGTCTAGTCTTTTGTAGAAATTTCTCATTATGTTGATTTTCAGTGGTTAGCTTCTATCTTTCCAAATCACTCTACATGGTTAAAACTATCTTTATAGGCTGCAGAGGACATTTTGTGACATTCTTACCAAACCCAGAGTAAAACTGCCTGTGAGATGCCAAAGTGGTAAAACCAGGAGGAATTTGTTTAATGTTGCCTATTCTTGTGTCTCCTTTCCAACTTTCTGCCTCCTCCAACGCCAAAAATCTGATCAATTCCCCCCCTGACTTGGTTCAAAGATCTATACTCAGAAAAGCAGGTTTCTCACGTTCTACTTTTACTGCTTGTTTGCTCCATTTCCTCTGTCTGTTTAACGTCTCAAAAATGCATCCAGGACAAGGGCAGGGCTCTTTCAGAGTCATTAAAAGAAAAGTGGGAAGTGCCAGGGCTGGAGTGAAATGGACTGTGACTGGGGGAAAGTGACACACCTAACAGTAAAAGTGAGGTGGTGGTTCCTATTCTGCAGGAAGTGATTCAATGTCGGAGAATATGATGCTCTTTGGTGACTTCACCTTTCAAATGTTGGCATCCATGAATGTGCTTTTTAAACTCTCAGATGTAATTCACTTTTATGTTCACAACCAAGATGAGGTCAACAGTAATCAAGACTGTATTTGTGCAGGTGTATTCAGAAAAGGCTAATTTTCCTAGCAAATGTTTAGCCAGACACAAAAATTACATATGAATTATATCTGCAGCCTGTGTTTTATATATAACAAGAAGAGCTGTGATTAATAAGAAAAGAAAATTGTTTCAAACTTGGGAAAATGCCCTTTGGATCTCTGACACATGGCATGAAAGCTGGGTGTGTAGGAGTAAAACAGTCCTGGAAAAAGAGGAGAAGGAATAAAGCAGAGGAAAGTAAATTACATCAATATGGCAGAAGCAGAGCCAGAGGTAAAGCAGAATATTGGAGAGACTGGGTGTGAATGATGGAGGAAGCAGTGGAGGCAAAGTGGGATTATTCTCCCTTGGGAAGATCCACATAAGGGAAAGGCCACATACTTCTCAAACTCCTTCACACACTGCAGTTCTTTTCCTGACTCACCTCACTAATGTTTGGGAAGCCAACATTTTAAGCAACTCTTAATCCCCTTGGGAAGCCTTTTCATCCTAAAAACACAGCTTCTGATATTACTCTTTCCGTTAATCTACACGCTCCTCTCAAAACGGGGTTTTTACATAATGGCTGAGACTTTCCACAGTGTAAACAGTGGGATGAATTCACAGCAGACAGAGCCAGACAGTTAAAGGTGACGTATTGTGCTTCCATGAACAGGTCAAGAGATCTCTATGGGCTACAAAAACATGTACATCACATTTTTTTTGCACAAAATCATTCTCAGATGACATTTCAGTCTGTTCAGTTCTGCCTGTTCTGAGCTCCTTCCAGAGTGAGTTGTTTTAGGGCCTCTTGTCACTTTAAATCCAAATAATCAGCTGCTGGCCACGCCCCCAACTAAACGTTTACACTCACAGGTGAAAATGGAGGCAAACAGATGCACAAATTTACAATTGTACATCTTTGAAAAGCAGAAGTAGAGCTTTCTGCACAACCAAAAAGAATGCAGCAAGTGGTTTCTTAATGGTAAGTCAACAACAAAACACTTATCTTTTCCAGCAGCCATTGTACAGTGCGTATTTCGGTAAAATCAGCTGACCAAACGTGCTGGAGCTCAGCTTGGGTTGTTAGGTAATAGTGTCGATCAAATATGACTTAATGATTGGGAGGTATTTGAAATCTCATTTCTCAGACACCACAAATCTTTAATTTATTGCCCCCAAAAACCTGGATGTTCTCTTTAAGCACTTGGACAGTTTTCAGAATCAGCTGAGACTCAAATAGAAGTAAAAAAAATATGCAAAATGTGAATCTGGCATGATTGGTCCCCTTTTAACGCAGGTTGGTATGCAGAGAAAGGGATAAGCATCTCCTATAACCATTTAATATTTAGGGAACAATAGATGGTAGATTGAGCTAATTAGAAAACATATAAATGCTTTACTTGTGCAAATAAATCTTTTGTGTGGTTCTCTAAACTGCTTTATGTGTTAAATATTTTTTGCAGTTTCCAGAGAGGGCTGCTTGAAATCCAATGAACTGAACTTCAGGGAGAGTTTCCTTGGCTGTGTGATCTCAAAAGAAAGTTAAGTTTTCTAATAAAACCACAAAAACAAAATGATCCAAAATTGATTTTTAGATGAACAGTTTAAATACAAAAGCAAATTCTTTGGGATTAAAATAGCCATATCCTTTCATTTTAGCAGTTATAACTGCTTTGACAGCAAACACTACAGTACAGTTATGTTAAAACCACAAACTAAATAAAACAACTGAAACTTGAAGGAAAAATAAAGTGAGAAACATTCAGAAAACAAGAACACATTGTTGGTTTGGCTCAAGGCACTTTTTAAAACTATTTTAAAAAAGAATTCTGAGATGCAATAATGGAAAGTTCATCCCAGACAATGCAATTGTAAGAACTAGTTCAGTAATGTGCTGATTTTAGTTTTCCTATCCCAGATTTTTAGTTGACAAAATTTTGGGCGCAAAGAGTTTCAACAACAGCGATAAAGTGAAGCTGGGGCAACAAAACACAAAACTTTGCCTTTGAGACTCTAATTCAGCCCCCCTCCCCGTAAACAAAGGGAGGAAGTGGCGCTGTGTGACTGGTTTGCAGTGACTTCCTGTTTGTGATTATGTGTCCAAAAACAGAACCAGGGTCTCTGGACCTCCCACGACTCTCCACTCGAGGCCAGGCAGCCGCTGACCCACTGCGTCTAGCTGTCCGCGCATTGTGCTCGGTAACCGGGGCGCCACAATACTGGGAAGCAGCTGCAGCTAACAGAAACGTGGCAAATGCATGGCATTCAGCATCCATAGTTACAAGTTTAATGTGTATTATTAAAAGAGTCCGGTCTTTTAACAAGCTGGCTCAGACAGTGTCACTGTTTTACTGTGACCTTATTCAATGGAATATTTGGAAAGAATAGCGACAGCAAGTGACTTTTAGTTCATTTAATTTAACTTTTACAACATTTTCAGGCAAAATATTAGAGAAAAACGCCCAGAAATGCAAGACTTATAACCAAAATAATCATTTAAAAAAAGAAAAGATTTATTCAAATATTAAATTAAGGTATGACCATACACTAAAAATTATTTAAAGTTATCTAACTAACCAAATTAAATATACAAAATTATAAATTGTAAAAAGGAAAAAAAATAGCCCCAAACACATAAAAACATATTTGAACTGAAAAGACTCATCAAAAGCTAACCTAAATTCCCCAAAAAGCAAATCATATGATATACAAATTAATGTTGTCACAATAACAAATTATGCTGGGCTAAGATTGTCCCAGAAGCTATTTTGATAAACTATAATATTGTTGTTTTGAGACCATTTTCATATAATATAATGGTAATGACGTCATAATTCAAGATAACATTGTCAAAGATCAATAAACTTTAATTCTAATGAACATTTAACAGTGGAACTGGAAGATATATTTATATGAAAATGATTGTTTTAATTTGTCATGCGATTAATTGATTTTTTCCTTATTATTTCATAAAAATCACCAGCTAAATGCAAAACAAAATTAAAACTCAGAATTTAAATTAAAAAAAATCTTTTTAAGCTCAAATTCTGAGAGAGTAATGCTGGGGTCTTCTTTTAATAATCACAATTATTAAAATTGTGATTATTTATAGCGATCATGCAGGTCGCTACCTATTTCTAGCATCTCCAGCATGACGGCTAGAGATAGGCAGGAACCTGCAAGTACAAGCAGGTGTAGACAATAGATGGATGGACGGATGACTTTATTTATATACAAAAACTGTGGGAAAACTCACGTTGCAGCAGTAGCTAAGGCATTTTTTCCAGGCTTTTAGATTGTCAGGTCTGACCTGTAGAAATCCAGCCCAGTCAATTTGAGGTTTTCCAAACTTTCCCAACAAAACCTTTTCGCTTCCAGACTATCTGCTTCCCATAACCTTGCAACTGCAGGAAAACAGGAGCCAGGGACCCTCGCCTGCATTTCCTCACATTGGGAAACATAATCCGCAATTCAGCTTTAAAGTCATTATCAGTCGCTAATAAGAACAATACAGCAACACCAGGATACATTAATCCCCGTTTGAAACACTAAGGAAATAATACAACTGCAATACAATGGCCAATTTTCCTTCCCTCAGCTCAGCTCTGGGCACCGTTCCTTTAAGAACTCTCTGTCCTGGATGTGAGGTGGATTTTGTTAAAGGTATGGCCCTGAACATGGCCGCTTGGTTTAGTGGGAAAGAGGAAACAAGCAGCCTTTCTATGTTTCTCATACTTTGATTTTTATAGATAAGATATGAATGAAAGTTATCCTGTTTCATCACTTTGCACAGCGCTGCTTCTGAAAAATTATTTTTAAAAGGGTTTCTTGTTGGATTATTTAAAGGTGCTTCATTTTTACATGTTTTAAATCATTCTTAATGGGATGTTAGTCTAGAAAGTTCTGCCTATTTTGATCTCATTTCATAATGATCTGTTTTAGGGTGTCTTGTCACTTTAAATCCCAATAAGCTGCTGATGGCTATGCCCCTCAACTCAACGTTTACACTCGCACATAAAAATGGCTGCAAATGGATGCACAATGCTGCAACTGTACATCTTTGAAAAGCAAAAGTGGAGCCTGCTGCACAACCAACAAGAATGCAACAAGTGGTTTCTGTTTCGCCTGGACTCTTTTTCAGGAGGGATTGTCTCGAATGACCAAGAAAACAGATTTAAAGAAAAAATAAGTAATAATAATTTATGGAATCAACAGAGAAATAATTTATCGTTTCCCTGTGATGTAATTCTCTTTACCTTACGTGTGTATGTGCATGCATGGATGAAAACAAGAATTTAAGGGGCCATTTCAGCCATTGCATATTATATGCAGCGGTATAACCAGCTGACCAAACGTCCTGTAACTCTGCTTGTGTTGCTAGGTGACAGTCTGAACTCGGCTGTGGTTGCTAGGTAACGGAGGAACACCCATCGAATGTGACTAAACAATCAGGAGGTTTTTGAAATGGCTCATTTTCCAGGCACCAAAAAACATTAACTTATTCCCAAAAACCTTCGGGGTGTTTTTTTTAAGCATTTGGGTTGTTTTTAGAAGCAGTAAAAATCCAAATGAAAGTATAAACGCAAGTCCCCTTTAAGTATTTTTATTTTATTTACAAAATTAAATCAGCTGCTTCACTCAATCATACACAAAATGTTACTTAAACAAGCTTTTCTTTGTAAATTATGCTTATGTCATGATTAAAACATTAAAAACATGAGTAGAACATTTCCTTAAAATGATTCACCACTGAACTGTCTTAAATGTTTTTGGTTGGTCTAGCGAAACACATCACTTTTAAATGTGCTTTGAGCTCAGCGAAAAAGAAAAAAAAAAACGTCAGAGCTAAGTGAAAGTCCCTCATGGACTGGGAAGTGATGCAGGTTGTAAATTTTTTCCAGTCATTCACTTTTTAACAAGCCACTTAAACTGCGAGTGGTAAATAAGGTTGTGCAATTAACATTAAAAACTGAGACCCACTCATTAAAAAGTGTGGCTCCAGTAATTTTATGGAAAATAAACAAAATCCTAATGTTCCCAATAAAACAACAGGGAGCTTTGGACTATGAATCATCTGGGTTCTAATGGTTGACTTTATATTTAACTTTATCCAGTGGATTATAGTATCCACCCTCCTTTTATGTGTGCTTATCACTGTTTAAAAGCTGATCATAACCATTTTACGACCATTCTATACATATTTACTCTTAATTTAGAGCGCACTGAAACAAATGATATAGCCATGACAATTGGAAACTAGGCAATTAATTTTTAATATTAAAAATTAGTATTTGTGCAGATAAAGCACACTCCAACACTAAACTAACAAAATAGTTGCATATAAAATAATTTCATATAATCAGCTTAATAACTCTGTGATTAATCACGATTACATATATGCTTAACTTTGTACGCTTGGAAATATACAAAATCCATGAAAATGTTTTTTTCTCAAACCCAACAGTTCAGATTTCCAGGTTTTTATATTTTAGAGGGTTTAAAAGAAATATATATTTTTTCTATCTTAATTTAAATACAGATAGTTTCGTACGATATAAGCTGGTTGTGCTTTGATGGACAGATAATTCACCGATGCAATAAGTTGGCTTCATACTACATTGACTTTAACCAAACATCCATTCTGGTGTTTTTTAAAGTAAAATTTCCCACCGAGCACAACAGTCATTTATTTATCTTCATATATATTGTTAGGGGTTGTACTTATGTATTTATATTTTATTTCTTTTAATTATTTTTTCAGCAATTATATCTAAAGTATACATATTGCCTCTTAATAGTATCACTCATTTCCACTCCTCGTGTTGCTAAAATGCTAAAAGGTTTTTAAAAAAAGCTTCAAACCCGAAATTAGAAGTAACTTTTAGAATTTTAGTCACATATTGTCCATTCTGATATATCAATTGTAGAAGACATTGATCAATCTAAGTATATATATATTAATGCACAGCTTAGCTTAAGGTTAAGATTATTTACTGGGTTTTTTCAGCCAAATTCAATGCAGTCTGCCTATTGTACACTTCTGCTTCAATGAACCACACGTAGTTCACAGTTAAACCTCTAGGTTGGTGTCAAAACTCTTCTAATAATGACCATCCGTCCATTTAGCTGAAAACGGCGTGAAGCTAATTGGCTTCCCTGGTCCATACATCATCCACCACGTCTTCCTGCTGTTGCTTTCCAATGATCACAACTCTGGATCGGTTGGCCACTACCATTTTGCCCATTTTAATCTGTAAGTCAGGATGGTGACTCCCACTTTGACCTATAAAGATCTGAGGTTTGTATTCCACACAGATAGTTTAGTACAATATACCAGCTGCTTGGTTCTGGGGCTCCATGCATTCCTTTCCTGGTGGCATCTTACACATAAAAACATCACAGACAAATAGGAACTCACATAGCCCCTTGTATAAAACTCAGTTATTTAAAAGTGCCAAATTTAGATTTTTATTGCTGAACCAAAAAACAAAAAAAACTAAGAATTTTATTAGGAACAAGGAGAAGAAAGGTTGGACTGTTCAAGTTTATCTTGTGACATTTATTATTTTAGCTAAAGGAGGAAAATTACTGGATTGGTCTGTGGTAAAAGCCTGGAGAAACCTTTAGTGGGGAAAGCTGCAGAAGTTTGGTGGGGCCAATTACAAGTCAAGAAGTTACAAGTAATTTGTACTTTTCTCTAATCTAAAGCCTGACTTATTAAAAATTTGGATTCCTTATAAATAATGCAGTCTTCTCAGCAGGTAAGCAGATATAGAACAACTAAAATATAAACCATGTCTATTATTTATCATGCAAATCAAATGTTTTTCAGCTTTTAGCAGAAATTAAGAAATATCGTTGTTGTTTCTTTGCACGATGTGGACTGAATAAGCATGACAGACTTGAGCGGATGTGCGAACATGCCCGGAATCGTCCCTTTATGGGCCACATCTGCCGCAGCAGGCCGGCGAGGAGACGGCCACCCACACTCCTCTCAAACAGAGGGCCATTTATGCAAAGCAGTATTAACTTTTTACACTCTTGGCATTAGCAGTGAATTCATATGTACAATCAGTGCAGCCAGTTTAAATTATGTCACCAGCAGCTGCTGGGATCCTAAATGTTCAAATGCATCCATAAATCCTCTTGATAAACTGTACAATTGATTTTTGTGTAAAAAGGACCTTTTTAACACTGAACAGCCATGCAAGTGATTTTGTAAGGGTGGAATTATATTCAATAAATTAAAAAAAGTTATTTTAATAACTAAATTAAACTCGTTACATAGATTAGTTACACGCAGAATGATGTTTTTAATAAATTATTGCTTTTAATTAGGAAGATTTTCAGCTTACAGCGAATGAAAACACCACATTCAGTTTTTTGGTCTGCTTCAGAGTTTGATTACACTTTCACATCTTGCCAAACAAACTGGACTTCCTGGAGATTAAAGCAGACTAAACAGGGCTGGCGTGAATGCACACTTTTTGTGAAAATTGACATAAAAGGTTTTAGTGACAAAACATTTTTGAGATTTGAGTTGTCCTGAGGTTAACAATATTATAATTTAACCAGGAAAGCTGGTTAAAAATCTGAACTATCACTTGAATTTGAAAGTATTTTGAAAGTTTGAGTTCTTCTATAGAAATCAGTAAATAAATCAAACGTTCTTGTGTAGACTACATACATAAGAAATAGGTAAAGTAGCAAAACATATAAACAGATTAGTTCTCTCTTTGCCTCCTGACTGTTGTCAAACAGAAAAATTACGACCATCTTTAGGACTGGCATGGATCGTAGAGCTTCTCACATGATTACATATGGATGAGGATGCAGGCCACAGCATCATCAGTCAGATTATAGTGTGTTTTCATCCAGCATTGAGCAGATGCTTGTTTTTTTTTTATGGTAATAAAGTGGAACAGGTCCTTCCATCTGTGCTGTACCAGTTGGAGGGGAAAAACCTCAACCCCCCAGTTTAACACAATGAAAAGGAAATCAACACAAATCCTGTTTACTCTTCACATCACAATGTGATGCAATAAACACATTTCCCCCATTTTCCCACAGTAAACAGAAGCACAATAGATATGTCAGTATAAAACAGATTTTGTAAAGCCTGAAAAGTTTAAGAATAAGTGTGAAACTTATAAATAGCAATATTTACGACTGTATTGTAGTGTTGTGTTGCTGCGGTGCTGTTAGATCTGGCACTGGTTGAGCTTTAAGATGATAGTCACTGCAAAATGTTTTCATAATACTCTTAAAATGACAAAATGACCCTGATAAACAGCTCAGTTTGACCTTGGGTCGAGCTCAGTGGGAAACTGCAAAGCTGAACACTGTGTGTGGATCACACACCATCTGTTAATTTTAGATTTTATGGTTTGTCAATATATTATTTGTAAAGCTTTTCATTTGAAGTACTCATAGTAACCTACCAATGCTGATTATACACTTAATGTAACAAAGACAGTCAAACTCAACAATCTGCTTTACAATAATCTTATGTGCCTCAATCAGTGTGGGTGTACATCATTTCACGTCTGCGGTTAGCATCTTTCTCTTATTTTTATGTCTTCTAGCACACATTGGGTTCTGCATGCCTCTCCACATGGTGGTTGAGTCAGATAAAAATAATAAAACACTGTTAAAACTCACTTTTTAAAGAAACGTTCACATACTTATATCTTATCATTTTGCTGTTATCTTTCTGGGAAAGAAAGTGATCTAACTAGATTAGCGGATGATACGCAGCTCTGCATTGCTATGTCACCAGGTGACTCTGAACCCATCCAAGCACTGAACAGATTCTTAGAACAGATAAATGTGTGGATGTGACAAAACTTTCTCCAGATGAACAGAAACAAAACTGAAATTATTATCTTTGGACCTAAAGAGAAGAAATCTAGAGTCGATGCACAGCTTCAGTCATTACAACTAAAAACCAGAGATCAGGCCCGAAATTCATATGTAGTGTTCAGAACCACATAAAGACAGTTACAAAGTCAGCCTTCTGTCACCTGAAGAACATTTCCAGGATTAGAGGACTAATGTACCACCAAGACTAGAGAAACTCATCCTTGCGTTTAATTTCAGTCGCATTGATTACTGCAACAGTGTCTTCACAGGTCTGCCTAAAAAAATCAATCCTCCAGCTGCAGCGGATCCAGAGTTCTGCTGAAGTTCTGACTAAAACCAGGAAAACAGAGCACATAACACCAGTTCTAAAGTCCGTACTTTGGTTCCCTGTAGCTCAGAGAATAGACTTCAAAATACTGTTGTTAGTTTATAAATCACTGAACGGCTTTGATACAACAACAGCATTAAAGATCTGCTGTTGTTGTATCAACCTTCCAGACCTCTCAGGTCTTCTGGTTCTGGTCTGCTCTGCATCCCCAGAACTAGAACCAAGCGAGGAGAAGCAGCATTCAGCTTCTATGTACCACAAATCTGCAACAAACACCAGAAAACTGAAAAACAGCCGAAACAGTTCCTTTAAATCTAGACTAAAAACCCACCTGTTTAAAGTTGCTTTTGAAACATTATAAATGAAACAATCAACATTCTGATGTGCAACAATGGCAAAATGTAATGTTTCAATTGTTGACTGTGTTTCTATGAATTTGTAATTTTATTTTTTTTACGGTGTAAAGCACTTTGAAATGCCTAGCTGCTGAAACGTTCTGTACAAATAAACTTGATTGATTGATAATTACAGTTATAACCTCAAAGAAATGTGTTTGCTAACTAAGGAAAAAGTTAGGACACCCTAACCCCCTAAAAACTAGTGATACGCCACCTTTGGTTTGAAAAACAGGGGGCGCTCTCATATCCATCTGCCAGCCTCTGACAGCAAGTCCAGGTTTCCTGCATGTCCAGTCCGTTTCGAGTCACCCCACAACATGTCTGCGAGATAAAAATTTGGGCTTTGACTAGGCCGAGGACCTTCCATTTGTCAATTCTCTTCCCAACTTTGTTGGGCTGAAACGATTAATCGGATTACTCGTGAGGAATCGACTATTGAAATGAATTACCGTCATGGTTTTCTTAGAGAGGAAGTGTTTCCTCTTGTCACACCAAGTATGAAAGTTTAACTTGGTCAGTGTCTTTCTAACTGTGCAGACATGTCCTTTCGTATCTACAGAGCTAATCTACGTCCCTTCATGGCAATTTAGGTTTTCTGAATTTTTTTCTGAAACTTCTCTCAGTATTTTGTTAATTTCCTGACCCAGGCATGTTGACTAATTTGAAACTTGAATTTTCATATTAGCCAATTTTAAATGTTGGGCAATTTCAATTTTTTTAGAGATCTGCTTAAATCTCACACACTTCATAAGTTACAATAATTTTGATCTGAAGGCTCTTTCGATCTCATATCATCTCATGTCTGTGAGATCATGAAATCTTAGACATGAGATTGGACAGTCATGACACTTCAACAGTAAGAAGCATACCATATCAAATGTTGGAGGTTTAAACAGAGCAAAGCTCCTTTAATATGTTGAAAAATAATGTCCTGTAATGATATGCCTTTGTGAGTGTTTAGGAATAAATGTGATGGTGTCTTAGTTTATTCCTCACCGAGATTTTTATTTTTTAAATTAAATTTAGCAGACCATGTCAGCTTTTACTTTATTGTTTTTAAATATTTATGTATGAACATGTTAAGCTGTTTTGGGATTTGTAATTGTTTCATATCATATGTATTTGTCTCTCTGACAGGTGTTTTACCTGTAATCTCTTGGCAATCTCTCAAAGTGTCACTCAAAGTCTCATTGTACAAATAACATCCAGGCAACAATGAAAAACAATATGTCTGACCTTGTGCAGCAGTTAAGGCTGTAGTATTTACTTTAGGCTGTGTAAACATTGGAATGAAAAGTGAAAAGTAATATGAAAGAGAAAATTAAATGAGAAGTATTGTTTTTTTTGTATAACGCAGATTCTTTTGCCAGTTATTCACAACAGATGAATTAAAGCTAGATTTCTTTTACATTAAGTTCATATTTGTTTATTTACATAGACACATATCAACTACTGCAGAAGTAAGTCAAAACCAGCTTTATTTGCCATGCTTGTGCACACAAACAAGGAATTTAATTTTGTTTCCATTTTTCTGTCAATGAAAACATTTTTAAAAATTATATATAAAAATAACTGTTTGGAAATATACAAGTTTTTTGTTTTTTTTTTACTAAAGAGCTTGAATTATTGTAAATATGCATGGCATCAATCTGGGTACAGATGTTTTGTGCCGAACTGAAGGTAAATGTCTAAACAGTTTTTGTGTCCAGAATGTGTGGGGTCTGCAGTGAGCTGCCATTTTTGAGGCATGTATATTTCTTGGCTGGAGGGAAGGTCAGCTTCAAAGATCCTCTGTGCAGTTCTAAATGTTTGTTCCAAGATAGTACTATAAGTTTTCTCTACAAAATGACTTCCCATTGGAGAAATAATTTGGATTAGTTTAATAGATTAATAGATTCATACAAATCCTCTCCTTTGCTCCAGAGATGATGTCAGATGGTTTCTCCAACAGAATGTAATGCCACCTGCTGTAAATTTATTATGGGTCCATTTTGTTAATGACTGCTACCTGTGTGAGGCTCCTAAAAGTGTATTCACACACCACCTGATGGGAATGTACTCTAGCTTCTGCTGACTTTCTGAATTTACTCAGTGAAACTCGTTTTAGGCACCATCAGCGTTTATTTATCAGATCCTAACAGGTGACACAATTTCTTCCCAGTATTTGTCAGGGTGGGTGAGAGATGGGCAGATAAATGTGTGCAAACACAAGATTATTTGAATATTACTTGGATTCAAATCAGGTCATCATTTATGTTTTATTTACATGTCTACCCATGTAAATACTACTTTCTTTTTGTTATGTTGGTGCTTTTTATGGAGGAAATAATCTACAATGTTTTTGTAACAAAAGTCTAACTGATAAATGTATTAATTTTACTAGATAATCATCTAATAAAAGCTTTAATAAACCTAAATCTGTTACTTGTGGTGGTTGCCAGTTCCTTGAGGGTGAAGATTAAATGCAGAGTAAAGCATTTTTGTAACAATTCTTGTAAAAAAGTAAAGAAATTGTATTTGTATGACATATTTTACTGACAAAAATGATTTAAAAAAAAAACTTGACAAAAACAACAAGAAAAGAATAAATTAATTATATGAGATGGATAATTTAAAACAAGTACGCAAAATAATTTTTTTTTTTAAAGAAAATCAGGAGTGTTGCACAAATCAAGCAGAGCTTCAGTATATTATTATACTGAAGAACAACAGCATAATAATAATAATAGACTTGACATATTTTTTATTCCTCTACGTGGGAATAAAATGCATTTCCCAATAAATTTGCAAGTCACTACTAAAAGAATTTTGCGTCTTTCTCTTATAAAACATACTGTTATTATTTTGAATGCAACTGTATGCAGTTTAGTCCCAAGAAATTCAGAGAAATAGGCTGTTCTTTATGAACTCATTATTGTACAAACCAAACAAATGTTTGAAAATGTACGTTTCCACATTTTGTAATGGAGTAGATAAGGTCTGTGGGTTGGTCTGGACCAGAGCTGACCCATGGCACTGGCAAGTTAAGCGGCTGCTTACAAGCTCCGCACCAACAGGGGGCCCCGAAGAGCACCAAGCTAGTATGATAGCATGATGAAGGGTGCTACAAATGAAAATATGAGTAGGGTACCAAAAGGCTTAGCCGGCCCTGGCCTGGCCACTCCATGATATTATTCATGTCGCTGTGGACGCAAGATTATTTGGTTACCGGTTCGGTCTGGATGATTGTCTTTTTGAAATACCTACTTAATGCTGCAATACGTAACATTTACAGAAATATGCTTTTTGTCTCTTTGTTAAAACTGTCACCATGTCATGACAGTATAGTACGAGACAGATAAGATTTGAAAAGATCAAGCTGCTCCACCTTCTCTCTGCAGAAAGCAGAGCTACTATTTGCCATCTGAAGAATTGCATTGTTCTTGGAGAAAAACAACCAATCAGAGCCAGGAGGAGCCATTAAGCGCTTTGAATCATTGCTGCTAAATGTGCTAAAGGCTGCGAAAGAGCTTACCATTCTACTAAAACCGTTTATCCATCATCGGTGGCCATGCTAACTAGACTTAGCATTCCTAGCTGGCTATGCGCAAGAGTGATTGACAGCACTAAGACCCTCCTCCTATCTCTGGTTGTTTCTGACTGAGTGACTTATTAATGCAGTTCATACTAGGAAAAAAATATTATTCTAATTTTAACAAATGTGTCAAAAAAGAATATATATTTTTTTATAAAAGTGACATATTACAGCCACATTTGAATGAAAAAAGAAAGATATGCAAAATTTAACAGTATCCTAAATTAAAAAATATCAGATAGCCTACATTATTTTAAAAGATTACAAAAGTAATTTAGTAAACTTTGACTTCATCTGATATAAAACTGGTCAAGAACATTTATGTAGAGCCTAACTTGTCATTTATGTTTTTACTGTTTTCATTTAGCATCTTTCATGAGCTAGCATCTCAGCAGTTAGCATCTCAGCAGTTAGCATCTCAGCAGCTAGCATCTTGAGGCGCTGATGTTCCACAAGTGTCAGCTAATTAACCATTTACTACGTGGGAAAACCGCTGGGGGACACAAAAAACAAACTCCCTGCTATCTCTTCATCAAGCTGCACAGCTTGTGCCTGTCTGGGGAACAACTATGTGATTGTTAGCGTGTCGGTGTGGAAGAAAAACGCCCCTTCAGAGAGGAGAGCAGCGGATGGAGACTTTCGTCCCTCAAATCATTTCCAACTCAGGACTTGAAGTGACAACGTCTCATGCCGGGTGTCCTCTTCACTTCCCCCCCCAACTCTGTGGATTTACTCTTGGGTGAACGTGAAGGGTTTGTTTTTTCCCTGTCAAGGAGGAAGACATAATATTGGATCTATGAAAAAACCCACGTGGATTTGTATAATCTTTTTAAACCAGAAGGAATGCATATTTTTTTGTTAGTGAAACTAACTTCCCTGTTGTCGCTGATAGGAGTAACACGAGGTGAGTGACGGGGAGCTTTAATGCTTCAAAATATATTTGAAAAAGTAACTTGGGTATAATCTTAACCGGTGTTTTAACTTTCAACCTGGAAAACTTTCTCCAACTTCCTGAACACACGCTGCAGATTTGTTAGACTGATCTGCCAACATGTTGCACTTATTGTCTTATTAATATTAATAACACGTCTTTTCCTAAACTCACCCTCTTTTTTTGCTCAGGCAGCTGTTCCAGACTTATCCAGCAAAAACCAAAAACTTTTTTTTTTTCTTTTTCTCACTAGTGTGTGAATGTAAGCTTCTGCGGTTTGGACTTATACTGTTGTGTTACTCATATTTTTCAACTTCTGTCAAGCTGCGCTTTAGAGCATGCTGATGCCAAACTACTCTGAGGTAGCAGTAGGTAGACATCACATTTAAGAAGCATTATTGGAGCAATTTCAAATATTTATGAGAGAAGCAAATCCTCCATTGCTTTTTCTGCTACCTTAGCTCAAAACTCTGCTTTGTTAAAAGTAAACTCAGGATGTTTCGCAGAGTACACATGTGTTAAAATGTTGCTTTTGCAGGTCTGAGATGCTCCATGCCCACAGAGTCTTGTTTGAACCAGGGGAGGTGTGAAGCAACTCCAGATGGCAATGGAGAGTGCAAGTAAGTTTATCGTCCACATCTGTCTTCTGAATGTGCAAGTTATGACGAATGCCTGCACAGAAGAGTTGGAATGTGGGATTGTGGAGTCTGAAATGACTCAGAGGTTTTGGGGTTTGCATGTGAAGGAGATGAAGCGGTGTGCGCTCACAGTGCTGGAGCTATTTCTGGGTGGCAAATGGTCAGAGGATGTGGAGTGAAATGAGTGGTGGACTCCGATGAGGGCAGGGGGTCACCGTGAGATTCTGTGTTTGGGTATGTGTTACTGCCACCACATTCTGTCGTCTCTCCAGCCAAACTCCTCTCCAGCCCTAAATCTTGTTTTTCTTTTCTTTCACGGAGCGACAGCTGGGTTTGCCAGAAGCTCGGCGACCATTGTTCTGCTCTGCGATTAATTCTGTGTGACTAATCTGGGAGAGGCTTCCCAGAGAGACCCTCAAACCCCGTCCTTTTGCCACCCCCCACACACCCTTCTCTTGGGAGTTTGTCCCCTCCTCAAAAGCCCTCAGTGCTCACTCTCTGTGATTGCCCAAGACAGATGGCTTGACGCTTTATAACCCATTAAAAAATGGAGAAAAGGTTTCTAGAGTTGTATTTTTTAAAGTTTAAGTGTAAACCCAAACCTTCTTTTGCTTTCTTGTTTAAATGCCCACATTGGTATGAGCAGCAGCAGTCAGGTTCACTCCCTGATGAATGATTGTGCCGACCGGGTCAAAGCTTCGGACAGCAACAAGTGGGCAGTCATCTTGGCCCCCCGCCACATCTTAATTTGGCCCGGTCATGTATTCACTCGTTGCTCACACACACACACACACACACACACACACACACACACACACACACACACACACACACACCCCACCTTCCCACTGGGCCACAAAGCCATCATTGTGCCCCTGCACTGTCCCACTCCTCAGACGTCTCCAATTATACACGGAGATGGACATTGGGAGATGGACATTGGGTTGGGATGGAGCGGGCACACAAGGCCAAGCGAGTGATTGTGTATTTCAGTGTTGCGCTCTTTTTGTGATGGTTGTTATTGTGGCAATGAATGATCAGTAAAAGGATTGTCAAAACTTGGGCAGATTTTCAAAGTTTGAAAATTATTTTAGCTGCTGATAATTTGTGCCTTTATATTTTCTCAAAGATTATTAACTAACAAGCTTAAGAGCTGCTTTCATATTAATCAGCCATTCAGTGATGCCTTCTGAAGGCGGGAACTAAGCTGAAGCAGTCCAGACCAGAAATAACATCGTGCAGATTCCAGTAGTACAATGGATGATCCAAATCAAAGCAGTTCAGGGCAGAGCTTCTTTCTGCCCAGGGAGATGAGAGATATCTGGCCGACTCGATGTAGGGCGAGGAAGGATGCTGTTGAGGGATCACATACCTCCTTTGGCACTGTGTTGATTGCAGAGTGATGCGAACTGGTGATGATGGGACTGATTTGGTGCTTGAAAACCAAAGCTTCAAGTTTTGCAGGTTGTTTCATATTTTGTACATTAGTACAAAACTGAAAAAGTTGTAACCCACCTTTAATATCCTTATTTTGTTAAGAATTTAAAGTTATTTAATCAATAATATGTCTTGTTTTTAAAGTTTTTATATTGATTTTGTCATATTTTTCAACTGTTTTATGTGTTTTCACCCGAATGTGAAAACACATTTTTATCTTCCTTATCTTTGAATCTGTGATTGTTTTAACCATTCTTGGTGATACAAACAATGAGCACCAAGTGAATGGCTCCTGGTTTGGCTGCTTTGCAAGTGCTAGCCTAAAACATGTCATATAGCATTTAACCTACGTGTTTCAGCTTTCCCAGCCGCATATTCTTACAGTATTTTAAATACTCTCCACGTAAACATAGTCAAATTGCCCGCAAATAATTGAGTTGCATTAAAAAAGAAAAATATGCAAATACTGAACTAGTGGAGCTCTATTGTATTACAGTAGATAACTCTATCTACTGTATTACAGTAGATAGAGTTTTAAGCCAACCATTAGATCAACTTCATTTTATGTTTTAGACAAGGAGAATGCTGGTAGCGCACAACGATATGGCTGAAAAAGGTGTCACTACACAAACGCTTCATACAAGTCGATGTGTCGATAATTATTGATTGGTTTTTTGTTTTAAATATTTTAAATACTGCCAAAATGATGACATTAATTTGCCCGTTTTATCTGCTATTTCCTCTCGAGCTCGTGTGCTTATTCTCTCCCTTCACTTCACTTTACGAGGTTCTGTATTTTTAAGCAGTTACGAGGCACGATGGTGAAACCTGAAACTGCTCTGTAACCACTCTACAGACTGTTGCTAGGTAACCACAAGTTCAGTGTTGTGAAGTAACGAAGTACAAATACTTCGTTACTGTACTTAAGTACAATTTTTGTGTATCTGTACTTTACTTAAGTAGATTTAATAATGGATACTTTCGACTTTTACTCCACTACATTTTACAGTAAGTATCTGTACTT
>CAEFZX010017116.1:0-135662 GCA_903066825.1 Alfaro cultratus
AATGCACACCAAACTGGAAGAATTGCAGAAACAGATGGCTTGGTCCTTGGTAAGTGGGTTTTTATATATATATATATATATATATATATATATATATATATATATATATCAAGACAGAATAAGCCAAATTGAATCTAAACAAACAACAAAAATACAAAATCTGTTTAACAGATTATAGGGTACAGCCACTCTCACTGTCCTTTAGCAACCACCAGAGGGCAGCAGAGAATTATGTTTGAAAAAGCTCAGTTGAGCACAAAATCTGACTTATTAAAAACTACTAAAGCAGGGCAAATATAATCATTCACAAAAAAATTGGTTATATGTGGTAAGAAATTAAAAACACTGACAATTTCAGATTACATCATTTATTTCTAGTAGAGGATCTCATGTAAAAATGAAGAGAATGATCCTAATGTTGATTCCTCCATAGTGAGTTTCAAACCCACTGAAGATTTTTCAGTTACGTAAGGATTATGGTCAACTTAGCAAAGGGCAAATCTACCTGAACCAACTGCAGTATTTTCAATAAAAAACAAAGAAAACAGTGTCACTTACATCAAACTCATTGAGGGCAGCAGCCAGTTCTCCGATGCCAGCGTGGCCGTGCTTCTCGTCAGTGGGTGAAGTGGCCTGGGCAGCACTGGAAATGCCTCCGATGGCCTCCTGGACCTGCTTAAACACGTAGTCTCGGTTGGCACGTGTGGCAGCCACGTCTGGGTGGCGCAGGAAGGCCTGAGAGGCCGTGTACAGCATGGTGGCGTTTTTCTTAAGGGCGCCACGAGCAGCTGCCATCTCATCCCGACACTGAGGGTCCTTCAGCTCCTTAGGAGACAAAAGTTCTCAAGTGAGAACTACCCGAATAGTGTCTCCATATTTTGTAGAAAAATATATGCAAAAACAAACAGACAATGTTGTAAGAAAAAATAAGTTAAAAACTCTTTTGATAGGCTGGAAAAGAATGTCAGCATCTCAAGAATTCACAGGAGAGAAAACATTAATGCAATGGTTCCAATCTTTTCTAAGAAGGAAACAAATTCCCTTCCCATTTGATGAACTGGTATTATTCCAAACACATAAAGCTGAAGCAGTGTCAGCAGATTGGCAGCTGTGAGGCTGGAATGGATGCAATTCAGGGCTTTGCTCTGGATAAAGTTGGCAGCATGGTGGCTGACCTTTGAGAGTAAAAAGGTCTAAAAACTTCTAGTTACCTAGTTTTGAAGAACTTTGAAGAAGTTATTTTCAGACCCAATAGGGTTTATTTTGACTTTGAATAGATTCTATCTGAATCTTATAATGACACTGTGTGCAGATTTTTCTTCACTTTCCAAAATGTAATCTGACATAATCCATGACCAGATCCATTAAAATGCTTTATTCAGAAGCAGAAAATTAAGCCTGCACACCATATTTTACAAGCTGATTTATCCAACTACATAAGCAATTTCTGAAAATGATTAAACAAAAGCCTTGACAGGATAGAGAAGTTAGGAAAGAATACTTATTGGATTGTCTTCACTCAGCTTATTTTCCTGATTTTTTGTTTTTTTTTAAAGACAGTTACCTGCTGTCTCCGAGCCGCAACATAGTTAAGTTTCACCATCTCTTTTCCAAACTCTTTGAAGCGGTTTGCCAGGTCCTGCTCATTGGTAGCATTCTTTACTCCCTCCAGGGCCTCTTCAACCTGTCAAATACACACGCAAATACTCACACTCAAAAAATTTGTAAGTCTCAGAAGTCAAAACCTAAATACATATTTCACTTTACTGGGCAATTTTTCTTCCAAGATTGCCCTGTAGTTTGGTCTTCCCATAAAATTTAACCAGCTTCCAAGCACCTGTTTAAGAAAAGCATTCCTACAGCATGATGCTGCCACCACTTTATTTCGTCATGAGGGTAGTGTGTTCAAGGGAATGTACAGTTTTCCACTAGCACTTTCCACACAACCCAAATAGTAACATTTCAGTTTCTTCAACATACTTTCTATGTACCCTAAACCAATCAGGCAGAATATCATGACCAGGTGCTTAAAAGTATCGGTCACTATTTTGCAGCTGAAACAGCCCTGACCCATGTCAGCTTGAACTTCACTAGTTCCCTGAATGCCTATTTGGTACCACATAGATGAATAGCAGATTCTAAAGTCGCAGTGTGGCTTCCACAGAGTGGAAAATTCATCTGGCACATATCAATTGTGTCAAGATCTGAGAAACTTGAATGGCAGGTCAACACCTCTAACTTGCTGCTGTTCCCTACAAATGAGCTATTCATTTATTGCCTTTGCACGATTATCTCTTGACTTAAATTAACTCTGTGAACCCAAAGCATGAAGCAAAAAGAAAGAACAATTAGTGCTCATTTGTGTGTATGATAAACTGGATAACTGAAGATGTCTGCAGGGATGAGCGCTTTATATCACAAACATATTGGCATTTTAAATATTATATATTTATTTTTCCCATCAAGCCCTGAGCTAGTGTAATAATAAATGACCAAGTAACCTAAGTTTTTTAACTGATTACAGTGAGTGTAGTTCATTACACCAGGGCATTTATGGTGATGTCTCTTTTCAAGATTCTCCTCCATGTCTCATTTATATGCTAATATGTGTGACTTGGTGATAAAAGCCAATATATGTATATATTGCGGGTGTGTGTGTGTTTATGTGTCTATGCCTCTTTCAGCAAAGGAACTTATTATCTCATAAAACATGCATATGATGCTAAAACCACACCTCAGTGAAGGATCTCTGTTTTTTATTCACTTGGAATGCAATTCTAATTGCAATTTTAAAAGGGTGTCATTACGTATTTTACAGGTATATAATCCCACTTTATAGCACAATCAAGTAACAGTGTTGCCTTCGCTGATATTAAAATGCTGTATGTATTAGGCATACCTTAAAAAGAAATTAAATGCAATTTGACGCCTTGAATATTGATCATGGTCTCTGTAAGTAGCTCCAACTCTTTCTGACACTCCGCCTTTATTGTGTCTTCACAATAATGTTTCTCATTATGTCATTTACAACCATTCCTAAAAGTGCTGGACTTAGAAGAAGCTTGTTTGATAACCTCAGCAGTTCCATCTGTTGGTTGCTAATTGCTGCTGCCTCTAGTCTGGTGGAGCCAAGGGGGTAGGGTAGGCAGAGGGGTGCTATTGAGGTGGAAACTCAGCTGGAGACTGTAGCTCCAAAGAGAAGCTTTGTAGAAATTGCTTTGTGGGAGAAAGTGTTCAGGCTCCCCCAAACAGCTGCCCCAGGACATTCAAGGATTATTCAAACATGCAAGAAAGATTCAATGCAATACTCAAGGTATGTTTTTGACAGTCTAACATGAGATAAAAGATTTTACATAATATGCTTAAATACAGCATAACCAACATAATTATTCCTTTAACCACAAAGCTGGTCATTGAAGCTCCATTTGAGATGTATTCATAACACAGGATTAATTGCACTTACAATCTTAAGGTGGGCCAGCAGCCTCATGACATCAGCCATGTCAGCAAGGATGAGCAGGCGGGTGACAGCAGACAGCAAGGCGCGAGCAGCCCTCACCATGGTGCCACGTTTCACAGAAGAGCAAGGGTCATCAGCAAACTCAGATGAGGCTATGCGCATCGTTTCTCCTGCACAAATGGATTGAGTAAAAAGTGAGGTAAGCAGAGGAAAAAAATTATGAGAAATCATAATTTTTTTGTGTCAGCATGTGTTTGCCCACTAAAATCACTTAATATTTCTATAATTCAAACTTAGTTGGATTTACAGGGTCTCAGTAAACCATATGAGGACGAGTGTGCGAGTGTCAGTACGGCACATAGCAGAAGTGGCTCAAAGTGAAAAAATTTTAATACCTAACTCATACACATTATTTACGCTAAAACTTAGGAGCTAATAAATCTCTATAAAATATAATGTGTGGGGAAGGAATGACAGAGTGCAACAGTGGAAAGCCTTTTCATACAAGATTTATAGTGTTAGCTTTATTAATTTTCCTATTGTAATTAATAGTTGTTGACTCAAGAAAGAAACTAATACTTTATCTTTTAGATTACCTAAAAAGTGTAATATCTTTGTTGTTTATCTCGTGAGTTTATCTGCAAGTCCTACAAAGTTAGAGTTCTCCCATAAAAGATGCTGTTTTACATCAGAAATTCAAATCAAGTCAACAAGACAAGCAGCACAGTGTCAAACAAAATAGTAGCAGATGAGAAAAGTTACAGATGTGCAGAGATGAATCCTCAGAGCCATGGGAATGGTTGTAATTAAAGGTGAAACTATGAAGATGGAATGCATGTTATTATTTTAATAAGTGCACTTGTTGGTTTCATTTCAACAGTTGAACAGAAGCCAAACTCACGCAGTACTGTTGTGACTGCAGTAATTCAAGTTATCGATGTGCTGAAGTTATTTATGTAACTTAGGCGGAGCAGAACAGGAAAACAACTCTTGATCCAAAGTCAAATAATAAAAGCACTACAGTATGTTAATAATGTTTAACATAATAATGTTTCCAAGGACAGATTTTTACAAAAAAGTGTTCAAAAGTGGAAATTAAAAAACACCTTCATATATGTTAAAATAAATACTTGACATTCCCAACCAGCTGCTGTACAAAGTGTAGAGGTGACACCATTGTGATTTGTGTCATCTCCAATTTCCAATAAAGAGTGTCATTTTGTTCTGAATGGTTTTTATCATAAATGCTTATTTGACAAGATTATTTTGTAATCTGTCTCTATCTCCACTTAATCAATCCCACTAGGGTGCATCACAGTATGTGAAAATCTTTTATTTAATTGAATACAGTCAGGAGATCAATGGTATAATTGATCTCCAGCAGAGTGACACACTTCAGCAAAATGGGAGAGAACAAGTCAATTATGTTATCTGAGGTCAGCACAGTGAGACTTGACAATTGAATAACATCCTGTTTAGTGGATTTTGGTGACTTTTGTGTAGCAGGAAGACATTACTGACTGACAAATAAATAAATGGTTGTAATGAAAAGGTTTAAAATCCTTCTCTTTTCTGTTAAAATCCAAAAAGCTTTTTGCTTGTTTTGTTAAATACAACAAGGGCCAAGATAAAACACTATAAATCTATACTTCCCAAGTTAAAGTAATGAATTTTGGAGCTTGTTCCTTGACTCACATGGGCTGGTGCCAGTGTAACAAAAGAAAACAAAAGGATAACTATAAATACTGAGTACAGAGTACTGAGAGTGCTGATATGGATGTGTGTGCTTTAAATTTCTTATTTGGGATGTTTAGCAACCCCCTGGCAGTACGTATGTGTAAAAACAGAAAGTTCCAGCAAAGCTCTGGTCTTCCTGATGATGTTTGGTTCACACAGGTCCGTACTATACAAAATGATTGTTTATTTCTTGACGAAAGCATGAGTCTATGAGTTCTACTGTGAATCATAAAACAGTTTTAGTAAAATTGAGAAAATTTACAGACTTTTGCATGATAACTTGTATTTGGTTTTCAAATGAATTGGTGTTACCATGCTAGCAGATGGGCTAATAGTTTCTCATAGATTTACATATAAGTTTATATTAACTGTTAACATTATGCTTACGTTAACTGTGCAGTATCATTGTGTGGTCTATTTGTGTGTGTTTTTGTCGTTTTGCACAGAATTATTGAACTCACAAATAAAGCTACAATTGTTAAGAGCAACACTACAGTGTTGTTTATTACAGTTTTACAAGATTTCTATAGATTAAAGCGATGGAAGTAAATCCGTAGACTGTTCAGTGACTGTCTAGAAAAATACACACGCAGTCAGTTTCACCTTTTGTGAGGACAGAACACTGAGAATGAAAATATACTTCTAACTCAAGAGACGAGGCGAGACACAACACTGGGTTTGTGAAAATGAGATTAAACAACAATTCATTTAGTAAAACTAGACATCCATTTTACTTCTTACATGATTAAGTTTGCCCCCTTTAATATCGATGTTACACTAAAAACTGGTAACAGACCTTTAGCTAGCAATGGGTAGCTCTGAACAAATGCTAACTTTAGCATCATTGGCAGATGGCAGTCAATGACATACTAAACATACCTTTTCACAAAAGACTTTCCTTATTTTACCATTTTAATATGGAATGATCTTGACACCTCAATTCGGTACCTTAAGTATGATTAGTTTAAAATCATTAATCCAAACAGAAACAACCAGCGGGTTCAAATTCAGAACTTGTTGTGATGAAACAGTGCTGACTGTAGCACCACTATGCCAAGCACTCACAAATAGTGTCAATTCTTAAGGCTCAGTCAGTTGTCAACAGAGAAGCATCTCTCAGAGTACAGAAAAAAATTTCAGTATGGATTTAACTGTGCATGTGCTCCCATTTGGAGGACAAGCTCTCTTGTAAACACCTCATAAGTCCTGTTTCTCACAGCACACAAGTCAACAGTGAACTGCAGTAGCAGCCAAGTAATGCTCAAAATTCAATATAATAAAAGAAGCTACAATATTTGAAAATCCCTTTACTAAAAAGGGAATTCACTGTCCTTTTGAGAAGATGTGAATTGTTAAGACTATCTGATCTGCTCTCAACACAAAAAAAAACAAGAAAAAATGTTGAGCCTACTTTCTATGTACTCCCTACAGTACACACCCATTTTCTCACATGGTTAAAAAATATAACTGATAATGCTGGGATCAAAAAAGAAGAAAGTGACAACACACACATAGAAAGGACTGGACAGAATTTAGCAACAGATACTTTATATGTTCAAACTAACAAGGAGAAAATTTGGAAACAACAGATGTAAACATGTAAACTACCAAATTCTTCTTCAACATTAGCATTACAGGACAAATGGTGGAAGACCTACTGAGCATACATAGTTGTTGCTAACGTGAGACTTTGCTTATGTGCCAAATGTTAGTATTAATAATCTCTTTTCCAAATGAATAACAAAAGGCAGGAAGCAAATATGTTTTAAGCAGAAGCTTTAAACATTCATGTTAGACAGATCCTGGTCTTGATTCACTACATACAGGCTGTATGCATCAAGTAAAGCAAAAAACTAATGGGTACCAATCGGTTTGCCCTGGCCAATTCAACTCACTAAATCCTTCTAAATTTGTGATATAATCTGACGTTTGTTGACACTCAAGGATCTTTCCGAAGCAGCATTTTATGTCAATTACTCACCGGATCCAGCAAATTAATGTCAGTGGGAACATCGTTACTGAAAGGTAAGTCACAAGTGCTTCTCATTTTAGTCATAAGCACTGAGTCAGTATAATCTGTTAATTTCTATGAATAAAGAGCTTCTTCAGTATTTTTTCTCTTGTATAAGCTCTTGTCTTCATGTCCAGAGAAGTTTTTTAATTAAACAGTTATTTCCTTTTAAAAAAATAATAATTTTTTAAATATTAATATGGACTATGAAAACACTTTTGTGTTAACTATTGAAGGGAAAATAATATTCCTACTTAGTTTACATGAAGATTATAGTTGGTTAAAAAAACTATTGTATGTAGAAGAAGGTAGAAAGGGAATCATTTTATTTCTGTTTTGTTCCATTGTGTTATATTGTAGTTTAATATAAAAAACTTATTTCGCTAATATCGTTGCCCTGAATTTCATCATAATTATTATCAATGAACTGATGTCAAATCACCAAGTTATTCAACAATAATGACATTTTAAGAAAAAAATATCCATATAGAAATTGGGTAAGTAACTGCTTACCCTGCAGTTTATTCAGTATCAGATTCATACCAAAATTCCCAGGATGGCACACGTCTACAGCAGTTTATATGTCCAGTGTTAGGCAGTAAAAACATCAACACACCTTGTTTGCGAACATCCTCCACAGCAGCAATGAGCTCTTCCTTGAGATCCTGGCTGTCTTTGGCAATTTGCTCACCCTTTTCAAGAAAGTTCTGGGTGGCCTGCTCCACAGATACTGCCAGAACATGAGCCTTCTTAGAGCGTCCCTTCTTCTTACTGGAGGGTCCCTTGTTGCTGGTGTTCACCAGAGTCGTCACCTGGGAAACATGAGAAGGCATTACCATTACTTGAGGAAGAAATGGCAAAACATAGATAAAAATATTTGTGACTTTGTTTTGTTTGTTTCGTCTTTAATAAGAGTATTGTACCAATTTTGGTGATTAATATGCATTAATATTGTTCAGTGTTACATATTTCTATTATGCCCTCTATTGGTTTGTAAATTAGGAGACAAAGTGTTTTTGATGTCATCTAGATATTATGAAAATGACCAAGTTTAACTTTGACCTGGGTGAAACAGCTCAGCATCCCAGATTAGGGGTTTTGACAAAAGTAAGAAATTTGCTGGTGACCAGAATTGGTCAGTTAAAAACCAAGAAGTGTTTTTACAATCAGTGCTGTCAGTAATAAGTTAGTATAAGAACTGAGGCCTCAATGTGCCTCAATGATGTGATTTAATCACTTATTAAAATATGAATAAAGTAAGAATCTAAACTCTGAAAAGACTAAGAGCAATGTTATGTCCCGTCAAGCTTGCATCACTTCAGGGCTTCTATCCTGGAATATAGACTTTAATGATGCATGTCCTCACTCCTGACTAATCTAAGAATAGTGGCGCTTATATGAGACCAAGATAACGTTTTAGGCATCAGTGTTCTTCTTCAAAGAGTCAATTATGATCTTGAAAACCTCCCTTGGCAAATGTATTCATATCATGAATCATTTTTTACATTACCTTCCCTTCATGACATTGCCTTCTTCTTCAAAGCAAATTATAAAGCAACAGCTCAGTTACACTTAAGGCGCAATTCGACTGTAGGTTCCTCAATTGTTTTTTTTTTCCACAACCTAAAGTTCTGGAACTTCTTCATTCACCTTCAAGATTTATCTGAACTGCTGGAGTGATGTTGCGATCTAAAATGCATATTCAACCTTCGCAACAGCAGAATCTGTATTAGGATTAAAATCTGTGAAATAAGCAATAATCTCAGACCGTTTCAAGGGAATTGCACTTAAAAGTAACTTCCACACTAAACTGCATGAAATTAGGTATGCAGAATAGATTTTAAATGATTTACACCAATTCTAACGTGCAACTGCGGGAGAAAGAAAAGGACAGCTTCAACTGGGATTAGATTCAGCGATCCAAAGACATAATTTATAACAGTTTCATTGTTGAAAATGAATTAAATCGAGTTTTGACTTTAATCATCAAAACTCAAACTTCCGAACATAAACAGTGTAAAATAACCCAACTTCATCCATTAAAATATCTTGAATCACAAGTCTCTAAATTATCGTTCTATGCATTTCTTCGCTATCACATATCATATTCAAGACCAGTTTTAAGTCTTATCTAGAGTGCAAAATGTTTTGTTATATGCAACACATAGCAATATGTTTGATTTTGACTTTCCATTCTGGAAATGGTTACAAAGCCATTTCAATGGTTTAGGTCGACAGTGAACAACAGTGACAAACTATCAACAAATTTAAAATAAATGGAACAGTGGTGAACCTTTGCAGGAGTAAAGATCAGATGTAATTACATTATAAGTGTCAGAAAGCAAAAAAAGAAAGTGAAATAAAATAAACAGCATCATGCCAAAAGCTAAAATAGTTGGAAGTAGTGTGAAGGTGTTGGGTTGTTTCAGAATCTGAATAACCTTCTGTAATTAGTGGAACCATAAATTCTGTTCTCTACCAGAATTTATAGTGGTAGATAAATTCTCCTGAATGTCCAGACATTTTGGAAAGTTTTGCACTCCAGTGTTATAATATGAGGAACATATGAAAGTGTATATAAGTATGAGCTTTACTATGCTTCTTGTGGAAGTGAGTTTGATGTTTTTGTGTATTTTAAACAAGTGTGGGGCCATGTTTACTGGCAGCACATGTAGAAATGTTTAAAGCCCTTAAGATGAAATAATATTTTATTATTAATGTCTCTTCCTGGACATTCAGAAGAAAATGTCCAGGTTTGTGTGTTTATGCCAAGCACACTTGGGTTATGAGGCAAGACAATGTTAAAAACCACACCAGAAAATCCACCTCTACATGGATAAAAATTAAATAAATAAATAAATAAATAAATAAATAAATAAATAAATAAATACATGTTATGTAGTGGCCTAGTCAAATTAAAAAAAGATGATGTAGTATGACTTTACACAGGCTGAGCTTATCAAAGAACTCTCTATTAGGACTAAGTTAAAGTAATTATGAAAGCAAGACAATTGCCAAAAATGTTTTTACTTGGATGGCGAAAACGGGTTATTACTTTTCTACAAAAGCCCCATTGGTTTTTAGGTTTTTTTTCCCTCGATAAAATTATTTTAAAACTTAATTATGTTTTTAGTCAAAGCATCTTTGCCTAGTAATTATATGTATTTTTGCTGTTCTGAAACGTGTAAGAGTCAAATAGAATCAAAAACAAAAAAAATCTGAAAGTGGAAAGTACTGCCCTGTATAGGGTCCTGCAACACTTGCCTTTTTGTGTCTCTTAATATTGTGTAGAGTCATGAAAATAATTTAGCTTTATGTTTAATGATGACATTTAAGCATCCTTAGGTGCACCCAAGTGTGGCCAAACTCGAAACAAAAATTATTTCAGTGTCTCTGAAATGCAGCCTTACCTTGGCAGCTGTTAACCGACTTTAGGAAAGTCTATTTACTGTGAATATCATCAGCATTTTCTGCTGGATCAAATGTATGTACACTATTATCAACCAGAAGCTTTACTATCCCTGCAACAAACTCTCAGACCCAGAAAGTTTTCAAACATTACAGTCCTGCATACAGTCTGTATAGATGTCAGAACAGTAAGGCTGTGAACTCTATGATATGCAGATCAACAAGCAGAATCGCACCTTACCGAAACAAAGACTCCCAGTGAACAGCCTCATCTTATTTCTGAGTGGCGGTAAGTCGATGCACGCCAGCATTATGGTTGCTTGTTTGTTTTTAAGAGGTTCAACTACATATTTATATGCCCCTGACATTCCCACTGTCTTATTTTAACTTAAATAGAAAAATTCTAGCCAAGCCTTGCTTTCCTGTTATACTGCTGCTCAATGGTTTTAAATGCTATGTGCCCTTTCCTCCATGGTGTACTGACCAGTGGGCTCACCACTAAGTCGTAAATCCCTATGGCAAAGCATTGCTATTCAATTTTCTGCCTTCAGCCTCCGAGACCCGTTTTCATTGGATAAGTGATGCTTTAGCGGCTAATGATAAGAAAGGGAGGTTTGCATGCATGTGCATAGTCACAAATGTTCATGCAAAGCTCTTGGGAGATTCGACCTCCTCCATACAGTTAGTCCTGTACTGTAGATTAATTTCCTTATTAAGTTAACTGGCCACACCAGCTAACATAAATGAGCACAACATTGTAATGTCTTTATAAGATGTATTAAGGACGCTGTGACAGATTACTTCTCCTTTGAGTTATAACTAGAAAAACAATCAAACTTGTTGAAATTAGAATCTACCAACCAAAAAAGCCTGTTTGGTGCAACTCTTAAGTTTTTAAGTTAAAACTGTGGATTAGGAAGAACTGAATAGATTTTAGGAGACAAAGAAGCAAAAAGTAATGCATTGCAGAAATGCCAATGTGAGAAAATCTCAGCTTGGTGGTACACACTGGTGGAAATTTTCTGAGAAATCCCCCATGAACATAATTTAAAAAGTGTAGAGCCAATGCTGGAAATAAAGTTAACAAAACAGAAATACCAAAGCGGACAGTTTGTTCATTTAAAAGGGAAAGTAAAAACAGAAATTAAGCAAGTTTCCAGATATTTTTTTAAGGGTGAAACTCCGAGATTTATTTTGCGTTGACTGCAAAAGGTTTTAATGTTTTCTCTTTTTAAAGCCTTAGTAAATCTTATTGTTTCCTTCTTCCTTTGCATTATTATTATCATCCTAACTGCCGATTTTATTTTTGCTTTCAGGGATGCAGCATGATTCTTGTCATAGTGTGATGTACTTGATTAATTCTTGACTGTAAAAAATGACTAAAATTACATTGTAGTCATTTTTTCTCTTTTAGTCAGACTATGTGATGTTCTGTGATGATCTGAGTTACTGCTTATGGAGATATTTTTGGTGCAAAAGTATTAGTGCTTTATAACTGAAGTTGAAGTTTAAAAAAAAATACAAGCGTTTTGAAACTGGAGATTTGCAGTCTCTTTTTCAGTCTCTAATAATCACAAAACAGCTACAACTCTTCAAATTCTTAAGTACAATTAGGCAAATTGTATTGTTTGAGTCACACTTAAAAACAAATTGTCATGTCATGTTGTGTGTTGATATTGGACCTAAATGCAGAAGGCTGTAACACTGAGTAGATTTTGAAGTTTTAATGAAGAATGAAAAAAAACAAGTTACAACAAAAAAAGCCATGGAGAAATGCAAGGAGCCAGAGCAGAACAAAAATAACAGGAATCGAGAACAACAGGGAAGTAATGGGACTTGACAGGATTAAATATGGGAAACCAACAAAGACTAACTGAGAATGAGTTGTATATATACTGGGAAGGTTGATTACTGAACAAGGAAACTATTCAAAAGAAAGTACTCTGCTTAGATCAAATCAAAACTGAACTTGTTAGTCATAATGCAAAATGTTGCATGGGGTAAAAACATAACATTAACTCACTGTAAACAGACCATTACCACCCTGAAGCATGTTGGTGATAGAATTATTATGTAGAGATTTTTTTTTCAACAAGGAAACTAGTTAAAGTTTTTCTGAAAACCTTTATGACACTGCAAAAGAACTTAAACTGATTTCCTTTTAGCTGCGCAACGAGCATGAGCATACACACCACAATAGAACATTCTAATGGATAATTCAGAATTTGTATTACTTTGTGATGGAATGTCATATCAAACTTGTGGTAAAGTATATGGAAGTCATTGGTTGCAACCAGACATTATATGATAAATTACAAGTCTTTAGATTTTTTCTAAGGCAGTGTCTTTTTTATAAGACATCTCTTTTTCATCTTATATATTACTTATATTACTGTAACTGTGTCCCTTCAATTTGCAACAATATCTAATTACTGACAATAGCCACATGGTGTATTGGAAAACATGTCTATTTTAATTTTTTGATTTACAACGGTCATGCATATGCATGAGAAAAAGAATCTTAGCCATAAAAAATTAAATTCTCATGGTAATGGATTATTTCCCCAGTGGAGGTAATGCACTGAAATAATCCCTAGTGGACAAATTAAATCTTCACTCTCACTAACAAGTTATACAAAAGACAGCAACTCTTATTTATATTCATATATATATATATATATATATATATATATATGAAACAGCTTTAAAATACAATATCTTATATGTTCACTCGAAGAACATATTACAATATGCTAGTATCAAAAAAAAGTATTTTTCAAACAAACTTATTTAACTGCTTAAGAGATTTAAGAAGGGAGCTTAACTTCAGATTTTGATTGTTATTCTTTGCTGCAGCCAAAGGGATAGGTTGTGTCATGTCTTTTTTCCTTGTGTAGAGTTTTCTCTATTTTGAAGAAGAAAAAACAGAAGGACAGCAGCATCTGTGCATAGCAGCAGTTCAGGACCCTGGGGAAGACATATGCTGAAATCGCAAAGTGTCAAAAGATAACATCCCGAAAACCGATGAAACTGTGTTTCACAAGATCCAGAACTGACCTCAGACCACAAATGAAAGGACAGATGCTGACAGAGCACTGTTAAGTGTTAGCTGGCTATTCTTACAGTCTACAAAGTATTTGTTGTAAGACCACTTACAGATTTAAATATTTTCTCGCTACGTATTTGTTTTGATGATTATCTCAAAAATCTATAGATCAGTGACATTTCAAAATCAATGACAGTTTGAAAGTCTGGCAGATTTTGCAAACTTATCCTGGGGAGCAGTAAAAACTGTTTCATTTCAACTAAAGTAAATGAAATGTGTTAGCAACTAAAACATTGCCTCTCAATGATCTGCTTTTGTGTTTTTCAAAACTAAACTTTCATTAGTCCTCCCTACTTCATCCTTGTTGTTCATAAAAGATCCATAAAAATGAAAGTTACGCAGCCAAATTAGTTCATCACCTCTTTAACCGAGCCTTCAAGTTTAGATTAAAGTGATTTGGAAAACATTATGCCTTTCTGTGACGAGTAAAAAAAGTACATCCATCTGTCGACAATGACTAGAGGGCAGTAGCTTGAAAATCCAAACATTCTGAAAGTACTAGAGAGGCTGTTAGTGACCCATGTAATGAAGCAAGATAGCATCTGTTAGAATCCAAATTGCTAATAGCCACTGGGTTGTAGATGTAGATGACATCTTCTACAAGCTTTAAAAAGCTGACTTATTTGGAAAAACACACAGTGCTTTTAGGAGAAAATATGTGTATTTCCAGACACATAGGACCATTTTATCACACAATCAATGTTCACTTTCAGTTTTTATGCATGTGCTGTACACATCAAATTCAAAGAAATTTTACTTTCCACCATAGCCATATCTGATTCCTTGAAATTGGCCTCTGTCTCTTTAAGAACCTCCTACCCTTCTCCATGCCGTCCACTGATGTGGTATACAACCATTCTTATGACAATTGTTGTCTGTATGATAAAAGGGGCCGGTGGCAGCGGTGAATGGTAGCCCCTCTGTTGTCAAACTGTCCCAGGATAGCTATGGGCACAGTGTACAGTAGTAGTTTACCACAATCAGTGTGAATGTGTTCATCAGTAGGTGAATGACTGAATGTAGTGTGAACCAGGGTCCTCTGGACTAGCTAAACCAAGATACAAGTACAAGTCATTTATAAGTACAGGACATATAAAGCCCAAAAAGTTTATTTTGCATGGTACCTCCCATTTAAAATCCAACTCCTTGATATCTGGAATTCTTTTAAAATGTTTACATTACTTTATTGTGCTATACATCATGAAAAATAACAGTGGATTTAAGAATTATGCACAATCAGGCAGATGACTGAAGCATTTTGTGTGAGTGGGTGTCCATAAGTACTGTAAACCATAGCTCACCCTTTTGGGAAACTTTAAGTCTTATGGTATTATCTTCAGAAATTACTTTGCACTTGTGAACAATGTCAATAGTGGACCAGAAGCTGGTGTAAGACTTTTTGGCTCATAATAGCAACAATTACTTGATTTTGAATATAAGCAAGACAGACATTTGAATATACTGTATATCAAGTCAGATAGCAGGATAATAGGGATGTAACTGTAGACTTAACGCCAATTTGGTACAGGTTCAGTACATCAGAAAAACAAAATGTATATTAGTCATAACAGTATGACCACTAACATTTGAAGTAAATAACACTGATTATCTCTCAATCATCTCACCTAATGTATGGAATATAACAGGGGTTAAATAAATATTTGATTTTTACATAATAAACAGGCAAGTGTATGTGTGAAAGGGCAAAATTGGGGCATCTCCAAAAAAAAAACAGTTCCCGATCTGCGATAGTCAGTTTTTGTCCAACAAACAATACAACAGACAAGCTTCTGTAGCCAAAACTGCAGAAGTGAATTCTGGTTCTCATTACAAAGGTGCGAAAATACACAGCAGTTTCTTATATGTAGCTGGATAGATGCAGAACAGTCAGAATGCCTTTTCTGACTTGATTTGTGCAAATCAGTAGGCTACAGTACAAATCTGCACAATTCTGAAGCTTCAGCAAGCAGAATGCAGCCCTGTTTAATACACTTGTCTCTGTCTTACTTGTTCTACTTGAGATGTCTACAGTATGGGATTATACTTGCATTAAGGTTATTCCTGGGTTTAACCTGACTTGCTAAGCACATCTTAAAAGGTGCATGCATGGAAAAAAAAAAAAAAAACTCATCCTAAATTACCCAACTCAGAGAGTAACTCTTCCGTGGTTTCAATGAACTCTCCAAGAAGTGTAGCATCTTTTCCTGCCTCTAAAAACTGTTTGAGGTCCGGGCCGACTCCTTTCCACTAGCTTAATGGATTATGACAGTGATGCAGCATGAGGCCTTAATCCCCTCACCAACCATACCCCCACCCCACTTTATGTTAAGCCCCATGACTAGAAACTCTCTGTTCATCTGGTGCCAGCCAAAAGTCATAGCCAATTTTGGATGGCATAAAAACAAAGAGTGCTAAAACATCCAGAGCTGACAGCAAGCACCACCCTTCAGGTTTCCTCCCACGTCATTATTATAACACTGTGGAGTCAACAAATAATACATGTTGTGATAAATTCTTCAGTTAATCTACTTCAGTGACAGCCTCCAAAGAGCATAAAAGGACAACGGAATTGAAACAGGCCCGATTTTTTCTACACTTATTTTGACAAGCTCACAGTAAATTGTATTGTAAATATCACATCTGCTGTCTAATGCGAGAAAAGATCCTTTGTTTTTAAGCAATCATTTATTTTGAAAACTGACGAGGTACTATTATCCATCCATCCATCCACTTCCTGTGGATGGATGTACACCCTTGTGCCTGTCGGGGTTGAGAGGGGTGCTGGTGCCTATCTCCAGCGAACGTTTCGGGCGAGAGGCCGGGTACACCCTAGACAGGACGCCAGTCTGTCGCAGAGGTACTGTAATGCAAGTAATATTTTTGGTTGTTGTGAGTGCAAATGTAGGACTGACCACTGCTTCCCCATTTCTGATATACAAAAGTTCATTAAAACGGGATCTCTCATATTGCCTTTGTTTTAAAGCGAATCGTGTAAACCTTTAAGAAAAATCACAAAACATGAAATGGATCCATTGTAATAAAGAAACTAATGAAGTAATTACTCTGTTGCTTTTGTGCGAGAACAAGACTAAAGCAGTTAAATATACCTAAATACATTTAAATATTTAAATCTGAGTGGCTTGGCTTTCTCTGCTTGTTAATAGCTCCTGCAGAGGAATCCTGCAGAGAAAGTCTGTTTAAAATCAGGATGAGTAATCACAAAACAACACAAGCACAGCTTGTTTCTTATACAAACATGGACATATGAACATGAGTAATTTAAATTGCAAAAATATTCGAGGCAAGCTTTTGACATTTTTAATAAATAAAAGATTTTTATATTCCATAGTTTATAAAATAAAGCAGTACTTCTACCAGTAAGTCACATTAGACTTTGGTATCCTGTTTTATCATTTTCAAATATAACATTGATTTCCATAGTTTAGGAAAGCTTTCTGGAAAGACTAAGCTTGAAGAGGCTAAACTTCCTCCATGTGCTCCCTCTTAGAAATGGGATAATGCGTTTTTTCATTCAAGGGAAGAAGAACCCGAAATGCATCTCTGAAAATTAAATAATGGTACAGCTGCAGTTTTACATTCGTAAAGAAGTAAAGATCCATCCAGCCATGGGAGAGGGAACCTCTGGGCCTGTTATCCCATGACCCATTCTCAGAAAAGAAAAACATAACAGATGTACAGTCTTTTGTAAAGGATTCCCCCTGTCTGATTTTATCTTTTTTTTTTTTCTCATTTTGCAACACAACCAAACACAAACACTGAAAAGCCAAATAGTAAGAAAACAGGTGTGGGAAAACACTTTCTCCCACCACTCATGCAGACTTTTACACTAACCTTTAAGGAAGTTATTTGAACAGCTTTAATCCTCATAAAACTTTTCTGAATTTGTAAATAACACTTCTGATCTCTTTTTAATACTCATCTCCAGCAGTCAAGAGGCAGGGTGCACCCTGGTCCCACAAACACACAACAAATCTGCAGACTTGTGCTCATATCTAAGGGCATTTCTATATTTTTCACTTCACCCAGCAATCATGTTTCTGGACTCTGGGAGAAAGTGGAGATCTTACATGCAAGAGGAGAACGTAGACATTACGCAGAAAGACACAAGACCAGGATTCAAATCCAGGACATCTCTGCTGCAAAGTCACCATCTAAAATTGATGATCATCTCACAATCTACCTCTGAGTTTAAATTCAAATGCTCCATTAACAGTCTATAAATGCCCCCAAGTGGCAAATATTTATTTGCTGAACTATTCCAAAGACGGAGCCAACCTCCCACATAGCATCCTACTGCAGAGTCAGCCACTCCAAGTCTGTTGATGTGAAGAATTTTAAAAATTAAAAAAGCAATTAATATCTGAATCCTGTAGCATTAGAGTTTTAAGGGATCAACTTGATGTAAAGTGCAATTAAGCATATGTGAGGTCTATATGACATGATAGGAGTAAGATTTTTGCAGCAAATTAAAAAAATCCTTAGATCAGTGGTCTTAAACTCATGAACTTAAAGCCTACTGTCATGCTTCTACTGAACAAAAGCCATGCTGAGACAGTAAATAACTGTTGAAATGGATTTGGTTGGACCAGGAACATGTCTTAGCTTTAAACAACAGACGCCTCAAAACAGGAGCTGGGGACCACAACCTGACACAGTGGCTACTTTTTGCCTGCCCCTGAAGGCTGCTTTCATATAATCCTTTAAAGAAATCCTGCTATTGCCCGCAGTATAAAAGATATTTGCGCTATCTGCAGGCAGGCTTTTTGTACACAGAGCCATAAAGACGGATCCTCTGTTTTAGCAACATATCTGCTAGGTTCACAAGCTGGTCTATGATAAAGTTGGTCATGATAAATAAGACTGGTATTTCAACCAATGTCAGGGGAAACCTGATTGTCTCCCTTAAGTAACCCACTTTTCTTCATCCATCATCCTCAATCATCCAAGTTGATTATAAAACAATCACAGAGCCTGGTTCATACAAAGAACGCTTCACAATTTCTGTACATCTTAAAAATACACTGCTTCAGTTTGATCTGCACCTTATCCATGTGGTTGCGTTAAAAATGTGTCACTTTAGAAAAAGGCAGATGTAAAAAAAAAAAAACAAAAACAAAAAAAACAATAAAATGCACTTTTTTAAATATCTTGAAAGAACTTCAAATATATCATTACTAGAACATACTTTGAAGAAAATATGCATGACTTCATGTATATAGAAAACATACACAAGATTGAAAAGAACAGACTTCTCTGAAAACATTCATTATTAATCTGTACAGTTTTTCTAAGGATAAAAATCAAGACATTAATGTGAAAGTATTTTTCATGAAAAATGCTCTTCAACATTCACATAATTTGGTGTAAAGGCAGTCAAGCATTGCCATGCT
Organism: Alfaro cultratus; assembly: GCA_903066825.1. Lineage (NCBI taxonomy): Eukaryota > Metazoa > Chordata > Actinopteri > Cyprinodontiformes > Poeciliidae > Alfaro > Alfaro cultratus. The sequence goes on from CAEFZX010017116.1 coordinate 19,134, forward strand.
GAAAAAACCTCATCAGCTTCCCATCCCTTGACATTTTGCAATTAGTTACCTGTCAGTCTGATGACCACTCAATAGGAACAAAGACCGGATGTGGCTAACTCAAGGCACCATAAAAAAAAGGCACAGTGAAACTCTCTAAGTGAGAGCCATTAAAAAAAAAATGTATGCTGTTTGATTGCTAAATTTTTTGGACAGGGTTACATTTTCCTCATATTTTAGCAATGTTTGTTCAAACACTTGATAGCAATGCTACTCAAAGCAATAGGATTATATAATGATTTTCTTTCAAAAAGAAAGTGATGTAATACCATCAAAGTCAATCAGGTTATAAATGTATGTAAAAGTGAGGGAGATTTGTCCCGATTTTGTCATACAGTCACACATGTAAAACCAGATAATCTGTATGTAAAATGGCAACATACAACATATAAGCTAAAAATGTCATCTAACCACCTGATAAGAAACAAAGCTGCAAAATTTAAAAGAGGCACAATTTTTACAAAAACTGAAAAGCACATTTGTTTTCTCCATTATTTTACAAAATGGAGAAGCAAAGAAAGCTAAACAGATGAAGGGGTTGATAAATCTCTGGGTAACATTGCAGGGGTCATGCAGTACTTTGAAAACAGGAGATTTGATTAAAAATAAAAAGCACTTTGAAGTCAACTAAGGAACACCAGACCACTGGGGAAGCCTGCTGGTACACTCAGTAATCTCAGCGCTGTCAACATTGTGTCTGACACAGGCAACGATGGAAACATCATGTCCTGCAGTGCAAAATTTATTTATTATATTTTATGGAAAAAAAGAGGTTGAGATTTATGTGCTAACGTAGTTTATTGTTGGACATTTGAGGGAATTTTTAAAAACAATTTTGTGCTTTGTTGTCACTGAATGCACAAAAAACAATATACACACTAGAAAATATGGAAAATATGGATAGGATGCATCATTTAGCCTTTATACATGTATTTTTTTCAGAAAACTAAAATTAAATACAGTTGAAAAAATAGAGTGACTTGAACTATGATTAATTGCATTCATATTACCAAGAGTAACAGTTAGAAACAGTTTAATGACTTAGAACTGCCATCTATTTAATGATAATTTTATAATGGTCAAAATAAAAACTTGAAGTAAATGTTGGTCGTTTACCTCTTAATGAGCTGTGGCAGAGATGGAGTAGCTGTGGCTGTGGATTCCACTTTGTAATATTTTCTTTTTTTTTGTAATTATTTTTTTATTTAGAAAGACAGATTTCCATCACATACGATAATTATAGCTTTACCCATTTAAGGTCGTACATGAGGTGAGAAGCATAGAATCCAGGTGATTTTGTCCATATTGCCTTTCTGGTATTTTCTTTAACAGATTTTTAGTTGTGAATGATAACAAAATTGAACAGAGTTGAACAAAACAAAACAAAACAACAAAAAACAAAACAAAATAAATAAAATAAAAAATGGGGATTGAACCACTTCAAGCAATAGAAAATCACGAGAATATAAAAGGCAGTACACATAATTCACATGAACAATCAAGTGAAATCCGATCTAATTGGTTTTACAGACTCAGTCCATTTGGTCCAGATCTTAAACAATTTCCCTTTTTCAAGTTGGAGGGAAAAAGAAATCCTTTCCATAGCATAAATCCGGTAGACAATTTCAATCCATTCATCGATAGTGGGTAGGTCTGGTTTTAGCCATTTCCTGGTGATGGATTTCTTACTGGCTGCCAGTAGTATAGCCAGCAGTTTTTCTTCTTTATTGGGTCAACTGCAGGTTGCCCAAATGCACCGTTTCACATTTAAATGGAATGTTCACATTAAATATATTTTCAATATGTTTATGGAGCTCTTCCCAATATGGTCTTATTACCTGGCAGTCCCAAAAAATATGGAAGTGGTTGGCTCCCTTAGACCCACAAAGTCTCCAGCAGGCATCCCCATTTCTTTGATATCGTCTCTGAATAGGTGTGACAGAAAATCGTGCAATGTTTTTCCAGAAAAACTCCCGCCATGTTTGATCCGGTCGAGACGCACTGCAGTTGACATATTTCCTCCCAGCCCTCTTGTGAGATTGTTACCTTCATTTCTTTTTCCAATTTCCTCTTTATGCATTCTGTATTCTCATTTTTAGATAGTTGTATATAATTTGGAGATAATTCTGCTGTCTGATCCAGACTTAATTAGTGATAAAATACCCCCATGAAATTTGAATCACTTTCTCTCAACCGCTCTTTAAAATTTCTATTAAAATAATGTCTCACCTGCAAGTACCTAAAAAAAAAAATCATCTTTTCCCAGTTCATGATCCTTCTGTAAAGTTTCAAAATTCTGAAGTATCCCTTTGTGGGAAAATGAATAATAGGTAGTTAATCCTTTTGAGGTAAATAACTTGAATCTGTTATCAATTCTATTTGGTGCAAAATCTGAGTCATAGGCACACCACCTCATAATTTTAGATGCGTCTCCTATTCTGCAAATTTTAACCAGTTCCTACCAGGACTTAAGAAAGCTACCTGTTATGGACTCTCCTGGGATCTGCTGTTCTTCCTGTAATTTATAATCACTAAGTAGAGCTGTTATTGGGATTCCTTTTATCGTCGTGCCTTCTATTTCCTTCCATGTGTATGATGGTGAACACAGGCAGACTAAAGGTCTCAGTTGGGCTGCATGATAATATTCCTGTAGGCAGGGAAGGCCCATTCCACCCTTTTCTTATTTTAATTTCAGAATTCTAAACTTAATTCTGGCCTTTTTACCCTGCCATAAATACCTCGCTATTAATCTATCCCATTCTAAGAACTGTTTAGGTGGGATTCTCTGACTGGTAGATATTGAAATAAATACAGCAACTGTGGAAGGATATTCATCCTAATGGATTCTATCCGGGAGCTTAAACTTAAAAAGGGAATAACATTCCACCTATGTAAATCTGATTTTATTTTCAAATTTAGTGGCCCATAATTTATATCAAACAGTTTTGAGAAGTCCCTTGGTAGTGAAACGCCCAAATATTTGATAGACTCAGCCTCCCAATTCCAGTTGTACTTAATTTTGATAGAAGACGTTGTATCATAGTTAAATGTTAATACTTGAGTTTTATTTATATTAATTTTATAACCCGAAATCAAACTAAACTCTTCAAGTAACTTCATCAGTTTGGGGATTGTCTGTGTGGGCTGTGTTATACTCATCAATAAATCGTCTGCAAACAAGGATAGTTTTCGCTCCGCAGATGTCATTGTAACCCCTTTTATATCTGGCCTCTGCCTGATCAGTTGACCCATGGGCTCAATAAACAAGGCGAAGAGGAGCGGCGACGCACAACACCCCTGTCTCGTTCCTCTTTCCAAGGTGAATGAATTGGTCAAATCTCCATTAATTTTCATTCTAGCCGTTGGTTTAGTATATAATGATTTGAATGTGTCAATTATCTTAGCATTAAATCCAAATTTTGAGAGTACTTTATATAAAAAGGACCACCCCACCAAATCAAATACTTTCTCCGCATCTAAACTTAATAGCAGTGTCTCTAGTTTTTGCTGAGTGACGTCTCTCATAATGTGTAATGTTTTTCTAATGTTGTCTTGGGTTTGTCTTTGTCTAACAAAGCCAGTCTGATCTTTATGTATTAAAGCTGGTAATATGAGTTCTATTCTTTTAGATAATATGGAGGTGAAAAGCTTATAATTACTGTTTAGAAGACTTACAGGACGATAACTTCCACATTCCAATTTATATTTCCCTTCCTTTGGTATGACTGAAATCACTGCCTCTCGCCATGAGGGGGGAATAATTTTATTTTCTAGAACCCAGTTGAACGTTTTTTCTAATCTTGGAATTAGCTGGTCTTGCATAATTTTATGCCATTCTGTGGTAAATCCATCTGTCCCTAGATACTTTCCCTTTTTAGTTCTCTTGATTGCTGATTGAATTTCCTCTTTTGTAATTTTAGATATTAATTTGTTATTTTGTTCATCAGTGATCTTTGGAAGATTAATCTTTTCCAGAAAGGCATCGATCTGATTGTCACTAGTTGTCTGTGGTTGGGAATATAGTGTTTTATAGTATTTTTGAAAGCAGTTTTGATTTTCTCCGGATTAGTTTCTATTTCCTAAATGAAAATATTATGGGGATAACAAAAAGTGAATCAGTCCAGAAAAAAAGACAAATGATTGTAAAATTAATATGCAGTTTAATATCTCAGTCATTATTAAATTTTGATTACTGTTTAAATAGAAGAGCATTTGTAAGCATCCATACATCCATCATCTAACATGCTTATCCTTGTGGGGTAATCAAGGGGTGAGAGGCAGGGTACAGGTCGCTGCCTGCAGACGCCAGTCCATCACGGCGCCATCTGTATGCAAATCTAATTTAATTTGTAACAAACTGAATATTAGTTGTTGTTTTTTTGTTTACGTATGTTGCACCCAGTAGTTTGCTTAGCAAGTAGTATGAATACATGCAAGAGAAGTCATGGTGTTTGGAAACAGTCTCCTCATTTTATCATAATTCACTTTTAGGAGTTGATGTAGATTCTATTTTTCAGTCCTCCAGCAATGATTCCCTATATCTTTTACATTAAGTACTCCTGTCAGTTAAAGGAGAAACTGTATTAAGGCTAAGAAATTATGGAATAAAAGTGAGATGGAAACTGAAAGGAGCTGCATTTTTAAGGAACTTATTGCTTGTTCTTAAGAGTAAAAAGTTCCACAGATGCTTACTTTCCTAATTTCAGAATAGAAATGGGGAAAAATGCAAATTGCAGTTTGAACTAAATTTCTTTTGCACATTATTACCACACATTCTGAGTGCCTCAGCATTGAACCTCAAGGGAGAACCTGTTTCATTTTGCCAGAACTCTATTTCATACATATCAAGTGTGTTCTTCGTCTACCTGTGTGACCAAGGGCTCCAGAAGCCGCTCCACTGTCAAGGTGCGGATTTCAAGACTCTTTGGGTCCCATTTCAATAGAATAGGGGAAGTGGCAGTCGTCATGGTCTCTGTTGGGATTAGACGGACAGAAATAGTTAGGGAAAAAAAGTTGCAGATTCATAATACATATTAGATAGTTTTAAGTGGTTTACCGGCAATATGATAATAACATTTATAAATTTACAAGTGTTGAGCTGTGTAGACTGGCACTCAGAAAACCAGTACCCACTTTGGCATATCAATGTACCATTTAATCATTTTGTGGAACTGTGAGGACAAATAGTCATAATAAATGCTCAGATTTTATCTGTGCTTTTTGAATAGTTCATCATTTTTGCAAAGCAGTTATATATTACAGCCCATTTACATTTATTATGATTTTTGACCCAATTTCAAACAGTTGATACTAACTTATGGAAAAAAAAGACAATTTAAAAACCAAATTCACAGCATGTGAACACTTATTGGTGGACACAAAAATTGTCTCCACCAACAAGAGGTTGCACAAAAACATTTGTGATAAACACTTGTAAAACAAAACATTCATCCCAAATAAATTGTGAGGAATTAATGAGGTGTACACACACATCAGTCTTTGAAAGAACAGCACATTGAGGTTATATGGCAATTCCAGATCATTAACATAGATTAAAATTTTATTTTTGTAGGTCCACAAGGATATTTCAAACAGAAAAGCAATTCCTTTATGTAAAAGGTCAAATCGGTGCCTTCAGTACAGAGCAGACTATAGAAAATTACTTTGAATTATTATCAAAACAGAAAAAAGGCAAGCTACAAGATAACACAAAATCCCCTGGAAAAGTCAAAAACAAAAAATTAAATGTGAAGTCCTGAAATGACGACAAAACAAGTAAAACTACATACATATGTTCCTCTAAATCCACTGGGACCATTTGCATGCACAGAAATATTTGGCTGTGGCAGACTTAGGTTGGCTGGTCTGTGACACTGGTGGCTGCTTTTGTAAAGCTGCATTGTAATGTGAATCACTTTCATTGAAGCAACATTTGGGGGTAGGAGGGTCGAGTGACACTCAGCAAATCCTGATTCTATTCATCAAGCAAGCCAGGAGGACAACAGCAAAGCAAACATAAATGGTTGACCAGTTCCCTAACTGTTAGGAACTGTACTCACATTACAAGGTAAATTCTTGGATAACGATATGACTTTCTACAAAATTTAAATTACCTAAGTTGTTAAGTTTAGCTTGAACTGGGGAAATACGTTACTCTTTGTAAACATTTTGAGCTAGTTGCTATTCAGCAGAGTTTTGGCCTACATTTGTTCACAGTCTGAGCAGCATTTTGATTACTTAAAACTTTGTTGGTAAAAATTACAGAGTTGCTACAGGTCTGTAAAGTGAGATCATTCACTGAAAACAGTACAGAAAAACAGAGAAAAGGGAGGGAAAAAAATATTTTTAAGTGTGGTGTGGGTCTACACACTTATCTGACCAAAGTGCCATACCAAACAAAAAAAATATGTGTGAAAGCAAGACTAGAAATGGTCTCAACTAAGCAGCATTTCAGAAATCAGCTTCTAAGCTTGTCAGAGCCTTTCCTTCCATACTGATGTTTTAAAATAATTCAAATTTAGCAAATGTTATATAAGTTTACTCCAGAGGCTAAACAGCTGGCATGTGGCGTGCGGTGTGTTTCAGCAGAAGGCAGCATTGCATTGGGACAGCTGTGACTGACCAAGTGTGCTGACAATTTAAGTGAGACAAAAGGGATAATAAAATGTGAATAAGTATGACATATCTGAGGCTGGGGTTTTCTTATGCTACTCACAAAAATTTAGGGTGAATGTATAGTAGGAAATCTGATACCTTTGATCAGACTGCCATCCATGCCTTAAGGAGTTCACAACAGAGCATCGTCTTGAATATTTTTATGAGGTAAGAAAATGCGTAAAAGAAATCAAAACCAATGTAACATTTTAAAATTTTATTTTTTTTAGTATCACTCAGACAAGTTTTAAGCTACATAGTTTCCATAGTGTCAATTCCTGAATGTTCTTTCAAATGTGATATTGTTTGACATCTATTTTATTTATTATTTTTCCTTTGCTCCTTCTCAAGAGTGACTACAATAAGCTGTGTGAGTCGAGATGTGGATCACAAAAAGGTCAGAAGTGGTACAGTCTGCTGCCATAAATTAAGTCAAGCAGTTTAATGGCTATTATTTTTGCCTCAGTGCACTCATGGCCTTTGTTTAAACCAAGTTAACTAACCGCCAGATGCAGTGCTATTAACATTGCAAAGCAAAAACTAAAAGCATCGCTCTCTCTTATTCCTCAAAAAGCATACATAGTTCAAAGTGAATATTGGGACAGGGTATAGGACAAGTAAATATAAAGATGTTATATTCATCTAATTTACCTTATTTACATGTGTTGAAGTGCTAAAATTTTATTCCAGCTGAAATAAACCTGAAATTACATCTTAGCTCATCCGCAGCATTTGCTATCATGTCTGTAAAATTACAAAATATAAGTAAAGGATTAAAAAATTGAAGATTGGAGCATGGATCTGATAAAACTTTGCATGGTAATCCTGAATTATAAGGAAACAGGTAAATGCATACAAAACAATACATACCAACATCAAAAGATCCAACCAAAAACACTTTTGGTTGTTTTTTAATGCATTAATCTCCCATATATTATTAATGTTGCCTAATCTGCAACATGTAATCTGCTTCAAATAGTCTAAAAACAAACACTGACATGCTCAGCGGGAACATAAGTTACTTGACAACTACACAAAACTGATAAATCCATAGTAAGCAATCTTTTTTCTTTTTTTTCCTTTTTACAGAAGGAGATTTTGTAAGTTTCACTAAGTGCTGCTATTCAGCAATTTGTTTTAGAGCTGCAAAGCAGACCTTTTAATGCCCAATTCATCACTAGCCTGCAGATACTGTGCCTGCTGAGTTTGGCATAGAAAGCTCATCAAAGTGTGGTTGTGTTGTTAATTAGCTTTCTTGTTTTGTGTGTTGGCCTCAAAAGGTACTTCAGTTGTCTCAGTTCATTTATCATGTCTGCCTATTCAAGATAAAATATACTGAGTGTTCACGTTTTCTGGTACAGGAATAATTGATGAAGAAAACTGGAACCAAAGATTGTCAAACCAATAGGTAAGACACCAGTGTACCCAACATGCAATAAACAGACTTAACCATGATAAGGGAAACATGCACATAAGAAATAACTTTTTGCAAAGTGCAAGAATTGCTTACAAAAATTGATATTTACATGAACGTTTCAAGGAAAACACACACACGCAGATGAAAGAGTGGAGATTGTCACTGCAAAGCATGTGCCTCCCTTAATTTTTCCCAGTTGTTCCCCGCAATCCAAGGCTACTTACAAGCCCATATAAAATCAAAAGTTGTGTAATAATAAGGTTAGAATATGGATAAAGATTGGGAAGGATGTAGACTTAAAATATTAATACAATTATTTATATTTATTGAAACTTTCATGGAAACAACAATAGAAAAATAGTAAAAGTGATCATTTCCCTCTGGCCCACAGAGCCCAGACACATACATGCATACATATGTAATTCAGTATGCACAATATTGCACAAGACTGCATGCACTGACTTCAAACGCCTTTTATACCTACATTTGTTACTGATGTAAATACTGGGTTAATTGAAAATAAATAATTGCAAAGGTTCTCAATTATAACTTGATTTATTCATTTTCACATGCAAATTTGGTGTCTTGAATCAGTCACTTTGCTAAGTCATATTTTCTTGCAATGATGTAATGTAAGCATTATGCCATTACATTCCCATGCAATCCTGCTCGATTCTCATTTCCCTTCAGTGCTAAGCTGGACACAGGCCCTGTGTCACATATATTACATTCCGTCACTGCTGACTGGATGACATATTTCATTATGAAGGTGCAAGGTTGGCAACAATGTCAGAGTTGTCATAATGGGATATGAAACAAGTTTGCCACATGCTGCTTTCCTAAGTAAGTTGGTTCATTTGTCAGGTGATGCAGGGTCTCCTGAATGTTTTTTGTTTTTTATTGACCATTAAACAATATTACCTTCTGTTCTGCTTGTGTCAGCTCTTCTAAAAGCTAAAGCTGATGACATGGCAGAGAGACAACTGCTAGCGGATGTGAAATGATTGTCTCATTTGGCCAGGTGTTTACCCTGAGCAGTTATTGTTTGTCGGTGCTCGATCACTATGTTCATCACTGCCACACGGATCAAAACATATTAGTAATTTTATAAATACAATTTTAAAAATCTTTGCTGAGTCAACTCTTTAATGAAAATACTTGGTAAGGAAAAAGTAAGGTTGTTTCTTAAAATTCATTTTGTCTTGTGTTCATGCACAACATAAAGCAACATAGAGCTGTTGCTTCTGTGTTGCAACAAAAGCAACAGTAGTCCTATGTGCTCACTTAATGAATCTCCTGTTCATTTTTGTTTAGTGTGTAGCGGCATTTTGAAATCCCTGGTGGCATATTTAACTACATTATTAAACTTTATTAAGTGTCGCAATGCTTAGTGTATATGACACAATGGTTTATCCTATTCCCAAGGTTCCCTTTTCCACTGTTACTAAAGTATCTACAAAACAGATGGTTATTCAAGCTCCAGTTTGACAGCATTATAAACCATCCATCCATCCATTTTCTGTACACCCTTGTCCCTAGTGGGGTCGGGAGAGGTGCTGGTGCCTATTTCCAGCGAATGTTTCGGGCGAGAGGCGGGGTACACCTTGGGCAGGGGACCAGTCTGTCGCAGGCATTATAAACCAAATTTGTTTTATAATGCTGTCAGTCAGTTTCCTTAAACTATTTAACTACATTATTAAATGTAGTTATTACATTATTAAATGTAGTTAAATAATGTAGTTAAATAGTTTATGACTGGTCACTGAATGGTTTCCAGGCCTCTCAGGTCTTATGGATCTGGTTTGCCCTGCTTTCCCACAAACAGAACCAAACATAGAGAAGCAGCATTTAGTTTTTATGCAGCTCATTTCTGGAACAAACTTCCAGAAAACTGAAAACAGGTGAAACACTATGGAGTCCAAATGGTTTGGATGTATTTTTTCCTCTTTCCTACTTATGGAATGTTTCCGTTTGTGGTGCATTTCTATCCTAAAGGAAAAGATATAAAACTTCAGATATTTCACAACGAGATATTAAGATGTATGAAGAAAACCTTATTTAAACCATATATAATAGCAGGAAGTACAATGGTCACCATAAGAAAGGCTTGCAGTATTCAATTATTCTGCATGAATAGGTTAGTACATTATTGCGAGAGAACGCAAAACCTATTGCGAGGTAACGCAAAAGTATTGCAAGGGAACACAATACTTTTGCAAGGTAATGCAAAAAAAAAAAAATCCCCGTCTCCTAGAGGGCTGCGTAAAACATTGAGTTCCTTTATAACAAGACTAAAAACCCAGCTGTTTAGTGTTGCTTTTGAGTGTTGCAAATGGAAGATTGGCCAAACTTTTGATGCGTACTAATGATTTTAACGGACACTTGACAAAATGCAATGTCTATTACTAGCTTCACAATTGTTCAATGTATGATGTGTTTGTGACGTTTTATGTTTTCACTGTGTAAAACACTTTGAACTGCCTTGTTGCTGAGATGTGCTATATAAATATACATAATGACAGCAAAACATTTAAACAAGAAATTACTATTAAACTGTAAAAACAAATGTATGAAAAATACTAAAACATTAGTTGAAGGTTATACTGTAGTACAGGCAAGTGTGTTATTTATTTTTTTCCTTTTTAGCCGCACAGTATAAACTGCTTATTGCATGAACCAAGCCACAGTTCGTCTTTTACTCTGCATATCCAACTAGCTTTGTAAGTACAATCCCTGTCATTTGCTATTATATGAAAGTGCCCACACTGACCCAAATTCAGAGCAGAGTTAAACACACATCCTTGGATGGAGCAGTGGGGGTATCTCTAAAAGCAGATGTCAAACCCCAGTGTGTCAGCAATCACTGCTCTCTAGAGCCAAATTGTGAGAGTCTAATAAAAAATCAGCTAAAAGTAAAGCATGGAAACTTAAATTAACAAAGCAGCCAATATGTTTTGGGAACTGGTATACCAGTAATTCAATGTACTGCTATTCTTGGGAGAGCTATATTGAAATAGATGAAATATGCAAGACTCAATTGAGATGGAAGTTGGATTAACATAATTGTATTTTTCTTAATTTTATGGTCACCACCAAATTTGGAAAGCATAAACATTTACCCTTTCTATAGTTGCAATAATGTCTTGTTTTTTGTATGTTCTATAGGTGAAGTATTACCTCTTGTTAATCCAAAATCAATGCTGAATAAAATGAATATGCTCTATTCAACTTCATGTGGGAATGGCTAACAATTTCACTATTAGATCAGAGTTTGGGTTGTGATGTGTCATCGCTCTAAATCTGCATATCAAGTGTAATGCATCTCAATATGCTTGCATTTTAAAGCTTGCATGTTTTACTTGTCTAAATCACACCACAGTTCAGTTAATGTTTAGTTTTGGGATTAATTTGCAACAGAGGTCTCCTATAAATAGGTCAGTTGTGAGCGCTCATCTCTAATCCTACATCATATGTAATTTGTTTATGACTTTGGTACAATGAAATGAAGTAACTAAGAAAAACTATTCCTATCCAATATCAAACTGCATTCAGTAGCTTTCAGTGACAATAAATATTAAATGCAACTTATATCATTGTATATCTTGCAAACTAATGTTGATCAGTTACCATTGTCATGGTAACTCATGAGTATCTGCTTCATTACATGCAGGGCTTTAAAAAAGCGTGATCAAGAGTTTTCAAATTTATGCTTATGATATCTACATTTATTTAAAAATGTAGATATAGTCTAAGTGATCAAAGTAAAAGAATTATTTTTTTTTAGAAACTAACAAATGCTGTCACAAATTAAAATTTGTTCTGAAATTGAAGTGAAGAACCGTTTAGCTTTTGAAATAGGGATTAATACAAATTAAGAGGAAAAATACTTCTTGAGTTTATGTCGCCATTACTTTTAGACGTGTCCTTTTCCCACACAGTGAGACAAGAGATTAGCAGATAGTGACATTAAAATTGTGTTTACAAAGTTCCAGTCAAGGATATTTCAATTGGTTTATAAGACCAGAACGCAGAAACAGTTTCATGGAAATGGGTCATAGGAGCTTATCCTTGTGAAACTTTTAGGTTCTTGCTACAGGGATGAATGTTCCACATTTTAAGGTGTAAGTCATTATTCACAAAAAGGACTAAAATATTGTAAGCAATTTAAAAAAAACAGTAAAAAAACGTTTCCCCTGTCTGATACAGTTTTATTATTGCAAACACCTCTGTATTTAAAATATTTTTAAAAACATAGAATATTCTAATAGAAGGATTAGTGCATACATCTGCAAAAGCTTTTAATTTTAATTGGATAGGATATTCTGATGAAGGAAGTGATATTATTGTGGTTTCTAAGCTAAGCATAACTCCTAAGCTTCCACTTGAGTCCCGTCACACAAATAATGTTATCCAATGTATTTAACATTAGCACAACCCGATGTAGTTTTCGGTTTGTAAACATGACGGTAGCAGTTTTGGAAGCGTAGCACTGACAGATAGACATAACTATGTATCTGTGCTACGGTAGGAAAATCTGACAAGGTAGCACTGATAGTCAGAACACTGGTCTTTTCTTGACCAGTGAATTTATTATACTGCTTGCTCCACTTTTTCCTTTTGAGCTTTCAAACTCTGTGTATTATTGAAGAAGCAGGATTTGGAAATGTTAGGACTCTTTGGAAAATTTTGATGTAGACTAAACAGATTTTTACAGTAGTCCTTGCTGTTAAAGTTAAATTTCATATTGAACCTTGCACAAATTGATAACTGGAAATCATCTACAAAAGTCTGATGCTTTTCTAATATTTATATTTTACTACCTTACAAGAATCAAAAATTGTAATTGTCTCAAACAATGCCCGTCCGTGCAACACAAATAAAATCCAAACTGAACTGAGACATTGCTTGCTTGAGAAAGTGACCCTGATCTTATTTGTCACATCAGTGTGATTATCTTAATAAAAGCCTGGAACTATCTGCCCCAGATCCAAACTAAAAGCTGATAAAAAGGTGATTTTGTTTTTTAAGAAAAGAGGTTGTCTGCTTAATCTCACCCACTGCAAGCTGTTACTGCAAGCAACAGCTGTATCATCTTGATTTACTTCAACAGCTAGCAGTCAAATTTTCCAAGGTAAAAGAGAAGTCAGGCTGTTGCCTAACAACAGAAGTTAATTTACCAAGACAAGACACACAATGTGTGGAGGAGGAGCTGGTCAATCCTAGGAGATGTAAAAAACCTGAGAGAAGCGAGACTTCTGAAATACAAGTTACATCAAAAAAAGTAGAATGGGTAACGCCATTTACACAAATTATATTTAAAGACACATACTGACATTGTTATCTGGCAGACATATAAATATTTTCTACTGAGCTGTAAGAAATGATCTTTAATAACTTTCCACTGCCAACATGGTTGGTTGTTCCTGAATGGCTGAAAAAAACATAATGGAAGTGAAGGAGGGTGATGTGATTGTGAATTACTAACAGTTCTCATTATTGAACTGTGACTGCTCTCCAAATGCCTCACACATACAACACAAAGGTAACTAAACCCCACTGTAAGTTAGATTTGTCATGACATAAAATCAAATTTACAACAGTTATGGTAAAAAAAAAAAAGGTCACAGTTTAACACTTAAAAACATTTTGTGTGCAGTCAGAAATGATTAATGATGGTGTTCCTGAAGACCTCCAAGTTAATTTAACCCAAAACTTTAAAACTTTATTAAAGTACTCTATCCTTGGCATGAATAATGCTAACTTTATGATAAGATTTGTGACACAATTGTAAGATTATTAAGTTAAAGAACTAAGATTTTTCTTAGTTGTAACTATACTCATCCATAGGGCAACCAACCAGGACAAGAAGCAATTTTGTAGGAGTTTGTAGCATTTAGGGTAGCTAGGAAAATATCCTTAAAACTGTTGCTGAGCTGCTGTTGAGTTCAGAGAGATGAGCATCTACTACAAAGAGGTATAAAGTTAAACACAAACAGCCTTTCTGTATAGACCAATTTAACTGGAGCACAGGTTGTGCTCTGTAAAACTGTCCTCCACATAGCCATGATGAAGTGAATGTGAATGTATAAATACCATATTATGCAGTGCATAACCATGTGTCATGGGGAATAATAATGGCATTTACTTTATGCAGATTATTTAATAAAAGAGCACAATGTAAAATTGAATCAGAACAGTAAAAGATTCATGGTTGAGGTCACAAAATTATCCACTGAACCAAGAGTAAATACTTCTTGCTAACTGGATGCAAAGGGATAATTTCATGAATTTTTAAACTGAATTTTAAACATATTTTTGGATTTTTCAAAGATAGTTTTAAGACAAGAAAATGAAACTATCTTTGAAAAAGTTACAAAAAAATCTTAAAATACCAGGGGCATACTTGTTTGTCTTAGAAATATTGACTCATAAAAAATTGATAGCTTCCTTCCTTCCTTCCTTCGGCTAAAAGCAAAGTTTTCATAGCATTCTGAAGTACAATCAAAATGTAACCATAAGAAGAAGATCCATGTTTGACATTTGATCAAACTCAACCGGAAACTCCAAAAAGGATAACATACATTCAGACTCTTTATATCAGTTATATATTTATATTCCTTCCTTCCTATATTTATTTAGCAGCACTTGTTCTTCAATGAAGAATAAAAAGCTTTAGAATGTAAATGGGTAGAAAATTCATTAAGTAACTACAAGTGAGTTGTTTAAATCTCAAAACAGCAACTATCAACCAGAAGCAGCTTTATAATAAGACCAAATATGTTTTTATTTTTTATTCAATTATTATATCAAAACAACATTTTCTCATATTACATATTGCATGTTTCCTAATATCATGCATCCCTAAGAAGGATAACAGACATGGGTAACTGAGGCTGGATGGATGAATTGATTTTTCCTTCTGGTCGGTCATAATGCTGTGGAAAATAACAGTTGGTAGACAGACATTAATGTTCATGAACCTTTCAATGGGTACTGTGGGTGCAGTTCTGGTGTATGGAAAATGCATATAATAAGAATTTGAAGAGAGTAAGCTCATTCATTCTTGCGTGCTCATGCTGCTGCTGACAGAACTGCTGGCTCATCTACTTAATTGTTCATCATTATACAATATATTTTTCGTCTTTCAACAGTCAAGTTGAAAGTTGAACACATCTGACTGTGTCTTTCAACACAGTAAACACTATATAAATGGAATTATACATATTCCATTTATATATGGAGTATATAAGTAATACAAAAAAAATCCAGTTAATTAAGCATATTCCCATATCACATGCCATTCAGTGGAATGACAACACTATTACAACATATATCACATTAAAAACATACAGTAAGTACAATCTTTACCACACTGTCTCAGTGTTTGCTGTCAAGACAATTCACACTGACAAATAAAGCTAAAGCTTTTGATTGTGTCTGTGTTGCTTTCATTGCCTCATCTCCTAAAAACTATCAGGCACATGTGCACAAGTGAGTAAAAAGTAGAGGGTAACAGCACAAGCAATCCTGTTCCAGTTAGAGGGGAAACCATGGCTACCTCAGAGCCATGCTTCTATTTAACAACAGGGGGGTTTATGGTAGTCTGTCAATAACACTTGCTCTCCCAGGAGACAGGAAACACAAAACACTCCTGGCTGTCATTGATTGCATAGTCTTGCTCATAAATTGTGTCCTTTCCTTAAAACTGACTGAAAGAAATGGACTGTCTACCTCAAATCACATGCAGTAGCTGATTCAGAACATTTAGATGACTGCATAAAGATGAGTGTCAGGTCTTGCAATAACAGTATTAGGAATGTACTGGGTTGCCAGCTGAACTGTGTCTTCAAAACGATGATTTTCTTCAATGAAGGACAAATCGTCTTGTAACTGTTAGCACTGTGTCTGAGAAAGCTATTTTCTTTTAATTTTAAATTTGAGAATGGATATTTTTCAAACTCATTTTAAAGCATAAAGTACTAACAGATGCCAAAAATCTAATAAACTCACACTAGCAAAATATGTTTGGAGGTTTAGCAATTGGTAGCACTGCTGTGTAACAACATAATTCAGAACTAACGATGTACAGTAAAAAATTAATATATAATGTATTGTATTCTAAACAGTGAATCAAAAAGTACTGTATAAATTAAGGTCTCAGGCAGATGGTTAGACAGTGATAAACATATGCAACTATTTCCCAAAGGGCAGGAGAGTCTGTCCAAGCTTGGCAGCCGGAAAGCACAGCTTCTCCCTTGTCTGCCTCCCATCAACATCTAGTAAAGGACATATTCTGGGATGCACAAATTGTTAGCTAAAATAAATATCAAGACAGTTTCAAGAAACTCCTGAAAACCTGTTTTCATTTCTGCTTACTTGTTGAGTTTGATACCCTGATAAAAAACTATTGTATTGAGGTAGGTTTTTAAAATTTTTAATTTTAATTATTTTTAGATTGTTTTTATTGAAAAAGGGTTAGCTCGTATTTTACTGTTGTAGTGATATGTTCCTTAGTTTTTTCCATTTTAGTTAGTCAGCATTTTGGTCTTTGAAATGGGCTTTATGATAAAACAGACAGTCATGTTGACAAATGGCATTGACGAATATTAAAATATTTCCTCAATCTAATTAAGCCACTTTGAAAACAGTAAAATGCTCAGAGTTAAATTTAAAACAAGTGCCCAGTGACCGGAATAGGCCAATTTTCAGCTTGATAGCAGACCAGCCAGTCGGAAAATAAATAATTTGATCCTTTTCAGATTGGTGACGCCACTACGGGTGAGTGCTATCAGGTCACGCTAACAACACTACACTGTAATGTGGATACTGTAACTGAGGGAAGAAGCTAAATATTAGAGTAGAAATATTTCTAGGACATGTCAGAACATGCTAAGACAGGGGTGGGCACTCCTGGCCCTTGAGGGCCGGTGTCCTGCAACTTTTAGATGTATCTCTACTTTAACACACCTGAGTCAAATAATGAGGTCATTAGCAGGACTCTGGAGAACCTGACTGCACTTGGGAGGTGATTCAGGTATTGGATTCAGGTGTGTTGGACCAGGGAGAGTTGCAGGACACCGGCCCTCGAGGACCAGGAGTGCCCACCCCTGTCCTAAAACATACCTGTTTGATTCAGGCTGCAAGAGAGTGAGAGGAACTAAGACTCATAAGATTACACATAGGCTGAAAAAAAAGAAAAAGTTTATTTGTGTAATCCTTTTGAGTTTTCAACCATGTCATGGGATATTGTGAATTTGGATAAATTGGCAAACTTGTAATCTCATAGATATAGTAAGAATCTAAACATGACTGATCATGATAAAACTAGAAACACCCCCCCACCCTCCACCGGGTATGTTTAAAAGTTATTGCAAAGTGTGGATTCTAAATTTTCTAATGGTGTACACATACAAAAATGAAGAACATATGGCCATTTAAATGTTGACACTTTGCAAATAAGATCAATAAAAATTCTTCTGAATCAAAGCTTCCAAAGAATTGTCCGCAAACCGCCATGAGCTACCTAAAAGTGTCAAAGAAGGCTCTTTATGCTTTGCAGTAATCCGACTCGGTTACTGCAAAGTAACTTGAGTTCTATCGTTCAGGGTAAAAAAAAAAGCAGTTAAAAAGAATCAGCTCATTTGTGAACATCAGATCACTACCCCACAACCCAACCCCAGTTAAGTGGAAGAAAACAATAAATATAATATGCTAGACAATGTTTTATTTCTACTTGAAGAAAGCCCGACATAATAAATATAAATATTTTATTTTAAGTGTTACAGCTACTAGATGCGGTTAGTCAGCGCGACGTACACCACTGTTTATTGGTGTGAGTTTCTCTCACGGCCCGATTTACCTAGTTTGCAATTTTAAAACCCCTGAAACTGCTTTCCAAGCATGCAGTAGTTTCTTCATTATTTCAACTAGTAGTATGTTTTGCAAAAAAAAAAAAAGAAATACACTATTTTCTCAGACATTTGTGGGGGGTTTTATCTTGTCTATGTTCCTGTTTTTCCTGTGGAACCTCACATATTATTTCAGTAATACACAAGGACACTAGTTTTAGTAATGTTACCCATGCACGTATTTGCTAAGATGAGATGCTAAAGACAGTTTAGAAAATCTGATCAATATACATGTTGTGTCCTTTTTAAATTAGTAAATCTTTTACAAAATGTTATTCTCAAACATCTGGCATGATGACTTTGTAAACAAGCCCTTATGCCAAAATGATAAGAAATATTTGATAGCTGTTAGTATCATATTTGTTTTGTTTGATACTAACATCTGTGATGTTAGTATCAAAGATGATACTAACATGCATCTTTGCATGTTAGTATCATGCAAAGATGTTTTATGCATTGTACCTAAAAACAAGATTTGTTGTGAAGTCTGGTTGTATAATTGAATTAAAGACTCATCCATTGATTGTTGAGAAGGGTACAAATTCTCTAATGTATTCTTTGAAATAGAAAAACATACTTATTTTCTTATTTTATGCTCATTTATTACCTTTAGCAAAATAATTTTCCATCAGAAACAAACTTTCTGGTTGGATGAGTAAAACAAATCTAAAGTCTGACAGGACTATGAATGACTTCAAGCATAACAACACTTTTTTTTTAATTGTGTCAACTGTAGTTTGTTCACTTATGCTGAATAGAATAACCACCACAGCGAGTAACAGGGAAGAAGACGAGCAGAAAAAGACGCAGACAAGCAGTGACAGAGAGGGTGTGCATGCCTTCCTGACTATCATGAGCTCAGATGCTAAATTGAGCTATGCAACCTCTACAAGCCCAGGGGATCCTGCATCTCCAGTTACACTGAAGGGAATGTGGCAGACTACACTGGGTCTGACTTCTACTGTAACTGTACAATCGTTGCGTCCACAACGCTGACTGCACTGAAGTGATTTAAATAAGTTTATTACACTGAAAGAGAATTTTGAACTGCTGAAGAACATGCAGCTCCACAGAAATGATCATTTGCTCTATACCATATCCGGGAGGCAAAAATATTTCACTGGCACTTCATGTGAATACTTAAATCCAGTTGTAATGCACATGTCAAAGCTCGCAGCTTTCGTAAACGTGTTCTTTTTCCGTGGTAAAAGCGCTCATTGAGACTCCGCTCTAAAGTAAGGGTGAGGCATGTAGCGCCACTTTGCTACTTCGCATCCAAGATGACACAATGGCTAAATCAGAAACACACATGCTGCAGATTAAAATAACTTTTCCATTAACTATTGCAGAAATGAAGCGATGAACTCCAAACAGTCTCTTAACAAAGACATTTCTGGACAATGAAATTAGACAAGAAAGAGAACTAGACGAGGACAAGTACACGCACCAACTGCACTTCAGTCAACACATTGGGCGCTAATTAGGAAACTGCTGGTGAATAATTAAACATCCCCGAAAGCAAGAGTGCGAACGCGGATTTAAAACCAGAAGTGCCCGGTGCCCGTTAGCTTAGCCGCAACACTAGCCTAGCAGCCTGGCTCATCTTCGCCCGACAAGCTTTCAGCACCGGGGCTCACTGGATAGCAGCGCTGGGGAGTGAGAAAACACTGAGATTTTCAGCTAACGGGACTACTCCAGCTCAAAAAATAAAGGTCGTGCCGCCCTGTAGCAGAAATATTAAATATGCAGACTTTCCATGCAGCTACACCTTAAGTAGGCAAGATGGTAAGCTGTGGTTACAATGCTGAATGAAACAGCCGGACCTCGCCTAAGCTAATGTTAGCTGCACGTCTCCGGTCGTCAGTCGGTGCAGTGAGTGTAAGGCTACAGGCTGCTAGCAAAATAAATCTTTCAGCTCACAAGCCTTCTCTACCAGCTATATACGCACCTTTAACCGTTGAAGATAACTCCTGTAGCAGGTCCACAAACTGTGCAGCAGCAACGCCTGGTCTCACTGAGTGCACTCCCAAAGAAAAACGGCGTCCTCCTGATCCGTTAACCTCCCCGGAGAGTAACAATCGGCTCGGTCCGGACGCTCTCCTTAATCTTGTGGTGCTGAATCTGAGGTTTACACGCTTCTGTCGGAGTGTCGGAAATGCCTCTCCTCCTCCCACGGTTGCTGCAAAATAATGACCCCCTCCCAGCGCTCCTACCGCAACAACGATGCAGGCAGGTGCGGACGACGATGCGCTAGTAACGGCGAGCTTTGCAAAATAGTGGCCCGTCTGCTCGTCCCCAGCATTGGCAAATCAGGAGCGGCTCTTTCTGTCGTTGACGCATGCGTACTCTTTAGAGCGAGCAGGATTTTTTTCTTTTTTCTTTTTTTTTTTAATTTGCCACATTATAGAAGTGGAGATCCATTCTTACCGTGGGTGGTGTTAAATTTATGCAGTAATTTATTACTCCGCTTTTATGCAGGAATATATGGAGATTGAAAATAAAGAAGAACGTCATTAAAAAGTTTATTTCAGTAATTCAGGTCTAAAAGTGACATTCAGGTATTATAAAGATTCACTGCGCGTTTTTCAAAAGTTTCTTTTGTTCATTTTGATGATTTAGACATACATAACTGATGAAAACTGAAAGTTATTTTGATTAGAAAAAATAAATATCACATATTAATAGTAATTCTAACTTACTGAGATCCACTTGCATATGTAAAGTCATTAAAGCCTTTTCTGTTTTGCTTGTAAATACTGGAAATTTACCCAAAATCTGTGAATGCGTGTTCTATTAATTCTATGGCATTACATTCTTGCTGATATTGATGGTGGCCGTTCTTATTGCTTGCAAAAGAAGATGCACTAATTTATAATGAACTATGTTTCTCAAAATCAATAAGGTAGTGTTCTCAATCTTCTTTGGGAAACCTGAAATTACTTCAGGTTTGCTTTCAGCAGAAGAAAGGCTTCTGCCTGAAATATTCTCCCACCACCAATGGAAAAGTTAGATTTCGAATAGAATAATATTATGTTATGGCCTACACAATCATGGAAAAGGCTGCTGACTTGATATTTGCTCTTCAGTTACTGACACAAGTCACAGCAAGTAATTGTTGTAGATTTTTGGAAAGTGTGGGTTAATATGGATGGAAAGTGTAGTGAAAGGAAAATGTGTACTTGCAAAGGGAAAAACACATCTGAGATAATTGTGAATCAAAGTTAATTTAAAAAGCATAAGTATTTTTCTGATTCTTGCTTTAATATGACACTTCATGTTTGTTTTGTTTTAAGAAATTTAATTCTGGGAATATTCTACTTTGCACAACGTATTTATATCATCAATTTCTTTTTCTTTATTACAGAAGTAAACCTTTTCATAATGTTTGAAGTAACTTTGTTGAAACTTCCAAGAAATTTATTGATTATAAGGGAAACATATTAGGTTCACATTTGCTATTTTGATATTTACAATGAGAGATGCTCATATGACACCACATCAGCAATGAAGATGGTTGTTGATCACAGAGAGAAAATTGATGTCAGAAATAATACAAAAACTTTTCCCCGGAACAGGAAGATTGAGAACAATCTTCCTGTTTAAAGCTGCTTAGTGCACTGTTCTGTAACATAATTTAATCTGAATGTAGACATAGTTTGTTACTTGTAAAATAAGATGCTATTGTCAGTTTTCTATTTCCTTTACTATTTTGTGCTGCATTAAATTGCTAATTAAAGCCCCCACCCCAACCACAAGCAATGCATCTGGAAAAATCTTTTTGAATGCTGCTCCATAAACATTTCAGATGGTGAAATGACAAGATTATGTGAAGTGAGGAGTATTATCTTTTTATTTACTCATATTTTAAAAGATCTTGGAGTTTCTTTTGCTTGTTAGAGGGAAATAATACCATTCCTGGTGCTTGGAAGCAAACGTTTTATACTTCACAACAACAAGTCCAAATTATCCAGTTATTCCAGGTGCTTAATTACAAATTCAGCAACGTGACAGTATCCATTAATTGGCAATAGATCATGCATTTCTCTTCTACCAGGGAAATTATGTGTGTTAGCCTGATTGCACTGAATTTCATTAAAGTTCAAACTGAAGGTTAGCTGAGTTGGAAGCAGTTGCAATCAAAGTCTAAATCATAATGCAAGATACCTGAGTGAATCAGATCATTAGGATCCTTTAAGGCTTGTAAAAAATGTTTTCATTTCAGGCATTTTGATTTAACTTGATAGATTTATTTTCTATTAAAACAAATCTATCCTCATTCTAAACCACTTCTATTTTCTATTCTGTTATTTATGTTGTGCACTGCCTCTGCTTGTTTTATCAATGCATATCATTTATCAGGCTTGCTAGCTAACAGTTTTCTTTAGAATTGTCCTTAGATGCATTCAAGCTTTACTTTCTGTGAGCCTCTGAGCTGACACAGTTTGTAGAGAACAAAATCACCATGGGAATAAACCCATCTTTGAGTTTGACAAGTTGTCAGCTTACTCTATTGTGTGTAGCGCAAGCCAAAAACCTTGGGCAGTTAAAGACCATAAATATATTTTTGTTTGTAGAGCTATGCACCAAGATTTCCTCTGAGATTTAAGGTGAGAAATGATGTTCATCCAGTGTGTATTTGCTTTGATGTATGTCCACAAACCCCACACTCACCACAACACAGTACAGTTCTATTCTTCAGGGACTGTCATCACCACATGTCCCTGCACTGGCTTTTACTGCTCTTACAAAAAGAGGTCATCATTAGATCAATCTGCTGTACTCAAGAGCTAAAAAAAAAAGAGAGAGAAAAAGTGTTCAAATCTCAAAGCCCTCAAAATCCAACTCTTTATCCTCAAAGAGAAAGAATTAAGGACAGTAAAAGGGGACTGAGATAACTTGTTTTTAATTGACAACAGATCTTGATATCACGTAACCAGACTGAGGTTTTGTTAGCTCCTCTCTAATGTTGTGCAAACATTATTCACATTTCCTGAATCATGAGGGGGCACTTGAAATGGCCTTGCAATCAAAAGCACAACTATTCCGGGTAGGAGAATCTTCTAGACAAAAGCTCTTCTTTCAGCACTTGTGTTAAAAGCAAATCTGAAGTAATTTCAGGTTTCTCGAAGAAGATTGAGAGTACCTTACAGACTTGGAGAAACATAGTGCATAATAAGTCAGTGTGTCTTTTGCTGCAGACAATGAAAACTTGTCAAAGGTATCAGCAAGAACATAATATCACTATCTGCATGTAAAATAGAATGCAGAGATTTATGATATATTTCCAATATATAGAAGCAAAGCAGCATTGACTTACAGATGCATCCAGCTACTTAGAATATTTTCATAAAGTGGAACACATTACATATGCATTATGCTCAGAGCACTATTTTCAAGTATTTATTTTCTTATCAATTTTGATGATTATACCAAACATCTATAACGACAGCTGATGGAAACCTCAAATTCAGTTTTTTGGAAATTGCATAAGACAGCTAAAAAAAAAAGGATAGAAATGTTATGTTATGACTTAGGCAAGAATAGGCAAGACTTTTGACTTGGTAGTTGTCCAACAGAGACACCATCCACAAGGAGGGTAGATAAAAGGTAATTGCTAAAGAAGCTGGTTGTTCACAGAGTGCAGTATTTAAGAACATTAATAGAAAGTCGAGTGAAGGAAAAACAGAGGTGAACAATCAACTGGGATAACTGCAACCTTAAAATGATTGGCAGTAGCAGAAGTAATTTAGAGCAAACTGTTCAGTCAATGTTGGCCACACTTCCAAATATAAAATTACATTAACAGCCATATTGTTCAGCTTGACACTTCTCTTTTTGCAGTGGGTGATGGTTGTTCAGTTTTGAACTGAACTTTTGAATGAGTTTGCCTTGCAAACTACAGGTAGACTACAATTCTAAAACAGTGCAGAAAATCAGTGTCATCATTCACAATTCCTCCTGCTAATTGGCCTGGTTAAAATTTAACCAGAGAAACCCAGCATAATAAGAGAAAGCCAAGTTGGAACACTGAGGGAGAGAAGAGTCAAGCTGAATGGTTTAGGAAGGCAATGGCCAGGCTACTGAAACACTTACTTTGCTCCTTTTAATAATGTCTGATCTTAATGTCTTGACTTTTTTTAAATTGTCCTCTTGTGTTCAAAAAATGTATGTCAGAGGCTCAAGGTTTCCAGTTTGTTCATGTAAATGATAAGTCTACTTATCCAAGGTTACTTGAGGAGCACCACAAAGTTCTGTGCTTGGACCAATTATTTATACAATATTCTTCCAACTGGTAAAATCAATAGACTTGGATAAATTTCCACTGTTATGCTGATGGTAATTAGTGATATTTATGCCTAAATCTTGATTTATCCAAACACTTACATGAGGAATAGGCGCAAATTCAAACTGGAAGACTCTCTTTAGCTTCACGAGCATTATCAAGTCGCTGCGCCAAGTGCTTCTACTGGAGCTGATCACCATTAGATCTCACCAAGTAGGCTTCCATTTATAAGGCCCTCCATCCACGGCATCATCTGATCACCAGCTGAGTTTCAGCCCACCTCTCTTCTCCCCTCTTGTTCTTCTGGCTCCTTTGGGCTTCCTTCCTCTTTTTGACCTCACCATCTGTGTCCGGGCCCCGGGGAGAAGACGTCTCTAATCCTCATCCTAAACCACTCATCCAAGTTTATTGCAATTCACAGCACCCAGGACTTCTGCCGGGGGATGAGCGCCAAAACCTTAATTCATTCATGTCAAATGAATTAAGAGAAAAAGCTTCTAATTGCAGCTTTTTCTCTGTGTGACTCTCTCCAGGTTGAAATAGATTACAGGCATGTTTTAAAGACAAAAACACCTGGACGACTCTAAATTTCTTGCTCTGAGTAAGGAACCTACATGTTATGTTTGACCAGGATATGTCATTTAAATCCCATCTTGAACAGGTTTCTAAGATTTTCTTCTCTTATCTTCAGAATATTGCCAAAATAGAAATAACCTGTTCAGGAGTGACGCTGTAAAACTAGTCCACATATTTGTTACTTCAAGGCTGGACTATTGTAATTGCTTATTATGAGGAAGTTCACAAAATCCAATTAAAAGCCTTCAGCTTTGAATAAGCTGAAGCAAGAGTATGGGCTATGTATGTATGATTGGATTGAGTTGAACACTTTTTATTGGAAAGTGCTGTGAGATGACATGTGCAATAAATTGGCGCTACATAAATAAACTGAGTTGAATTGGGGGGAAGCTATTTTAGAAGAAAAGGGATAATATGAATTGTGACAAAACATAAGTCTCAAAATGACTTTGATGTTATGAAGTGTATCAGATTGCCTTTCAGGCTTTGAACTCAAGAGGGAAATTGATTAAATTTGAATTCTCACCACACTTCCCATGATCCCTCTAGTGAGAACCCACAGATGCTAGAAAAAGTCAAAGAAAACCAGTCCAGGATATATCAAGAAAATGCCAAATGTTTCTGCCTTGTCAAACTGTATCATGGCCTCATCACTTTTTTTCTGTTATTACTTCTTTCCTCCAAAAATGTTCTAAGTAGCTGAAGTCATGAATTAAATACTGTTCATGATTTAAAAACGGAGATGAAATTAATCTTTCAGACAACTGCCAGGAATGATTTATTAAATTATGTTACGTCTCCTCTTCTTTCTTCCTTATCAGCTGGATTTTCACATGCAGGAATCTGTCCTATTTGCCAAATTTAGTCCACCTAGACATTAAATTTGCATATTAGCCCCTATTATCAAGGGTTGTTATTGTTTGTTTTTGTCACAGGCAGATTAATTGCATAATGGTATAAACTAATTGCATAAACGTCCTTCATTTTGGCTTTGTTGTTATTTTCTTAATTGAAGAAACAGTCTTTTATAATTACAAAGGATTTTGGAGTCATTTTGCTGAAAATGTTCAGAGGTTTCCATTGGCTAAAAGCTAATGTTCCAACACTCCACTAGGTTTTTATGTAGAATGGGATTAGCTGTTTGGTTGGTGTTGCAACACCAATAAAAAGCTTTACAACAATATGTCAGTGAAATACTCCATTTTTATCTACATATAATGAATATATTTGCCTATATCTGTGCAAATATTCATTTCTTTAAGAGTCTAACAGATGTCCTAATTTTTTATTTTAATTTTTTACTTACACTAGCAATCTAATGAAGCCCTTAAAGTCCCTGTTTATGCTTCAGTGAAAAAAAGTTATGCTTGTGAAATGTAGTTTGGAATATTATGAATCCAGAGAGGAGGTGGCATGTTTGTGTTCAGGCTGCCCTCTCTGCATCACCCTGCAGGATGTGCAGCTGGCTTTGTGAACCCCCAGGGTTGTTAGGAGTGTGCGGACTAGATAAGCTTGTGGTGCATTTCCCAGAGAGGCACACCTTACAAAAGGATTTACTGTGACAGTATTATAACAGCATCTGCCTGTTAGTTTGTCTCTCTGCTTATGAATTGGAGGCTTTCATCCCAAATCTCAACATTCTAAATGATTCCCTTCTGTTTGGGTTCATATAAGGACTCAAAAGATATTAATTTTATGTTATCTGTGTGCTCAGGAAGTAAAACTAAAGGATTTAATCGATGGACAAAGCTAAAGTGATGTGTCTAAGATCAACCTGCACTCATGGAGCATGTTTTATCTTCAGAACAAATTAGCTTTTTTATAAGATCTCTAATGACACACAAGAGGGGTACCTTGCTTATATAAGCATTTCTGCCTCCAGCTTCAGGGTAGTCTGCAAAAATGTTTCAGAGTATTATTCCAACTAGTCTATCAAGTCATGATAAGTTGCAGGGAAATCCCTTCATTAGAAAATTTTGAACATGAAAGTAAATACTAATCAGTAACTGTTAGTAGGTACAACTGGATGATATTAATCAACATACATACAATGTCATTTATAAATCATGGTTGGTATTGTATTGTTTCACCATATTGTAGAACAATACAGTGTCTAGAAATATCTAATATGAAACTACTTGTCCCAAATGTGTGGTATTAAGATAGTAATCAAAAAGAAGCACATAATGCGTTACATACTGTATTTTTTCTTCCCTGTAAAATAAAGAAACGGATTGTAAATTTAAGAAATTGCTTTTTTAACTTTTGTTCATAACAACAAAAGAACAAAAAGTTTGACAGAAGGCATTAATCTTGACTGAAGCTCATATATCATGAACTACTTGCTGTTTTGCAGATTACTGTCAAAACAATCAAAATATAAACAGCCACAAAACTCTGAACAAATACTCCTACCTATTTCTAGTCAGTTCTACAGGGAGGTCTGATTCTGATTAACAGAGAGATTATTATTAAATCTCCAGACATCCTAACTGCTGACTGGAGACAAACTCTACTTTCCTCAGAAGTATATATTGTCACACTGTAACCATGTGAGAACAATAAATGACTTCTGAGGGCAATCCATTTAGTTCCATGCGATTGTGAAAGCTGTTTCGGTAAAGAGTGCAGAGCAGAAGCAAAATTGAAAAACTAAGTCCCTCAATCTTCATGTCTTTATTTAGAAAGGCTTAAAACAGAAGCAGTACATTTCCTTTATGATACCACAGAGAAGATATTAAACCTTCTGTTTTTCAGCTTTCATCAGTGAAAGTGGAGAGATTTTTCAGAGATAAATTCCCCTCTTTAATGTTTTTTTCCTCTCAAGTCAACAGCATATTTTTGCACAAACACTGACAGATTAGTCAGCCCTGAGTAGTAAACTCTTGATCAATATCTTGATGAAAGAAGTCTTTGAAGTAGCACCAGAGAAACAGGAAGCTGTAGGGTACGTTTTTTCCCTTTCCCACTTTTATAAAAAATAAAACATGTGTTCTCCAAATAAGGTCAGGAAATGGTGATGACACATATGCGAGAAGATAAAAAAAAAAATCCAGAAAAATTTCACTTCATTAACAAAAATTTTGTTTTTTTTAAGGTCACAAATATTCAAAGAATAAATTCCCTTTCTGTTGCCTGGAGGACGTTGATGAAGTAATGTCTTCCTTCAGAGGTCAGAGATCAAACTACTACGTAGTTGGAAGGAGGTAGCACCTGTCACAAGCAGCAGAGGGAGTTGCTTAAGAAATCCCTGAGGCTCATGGCTCAGCCATGTATTTCCAACAGCTAGAGTTTTACACCATGTTAACCAACTAGTGTACTGGTTGATAGTGGCGGCCGGTCAAAGTAGAATGGGAGGCAGATTGCTGCGTTAGAAGGCTCCTTTCTTGTGACCCAGTTCCCAGCTTCAGTGTGGGTAGCGGGTAAGCATACTGCACCTGTGTCCTGTGTTTCTCAACCAGACTCAACTTTACCAGTCAGCACTGAATGAGAGAGTAGTGAGAGGTAGAGTGTATGGGTTGACATGGCTGGGGGAATGCAGTTCTCCCCGACTCTGCCTCTCTCATGTCTCAATCTAGTGGGTTAGGTTATCCTAAGCTGTCTCTGCTATAGACTATTGGTTTCTTCCTATTAAAAGGAAGTTTTCCTTTCTGCCATCGCTGTATGCATGCTCGGTATGAGGGATTGCTTAAGAGTCAACGGCACAATGCAAATGACCGCCCACTGTCGCTTCATGCTCATTGCAACTTACTAGCTCAGTGCAATCCGCTCGGT
The DNA here is from genome assembly GCA_903066825.1 of Alfaro cultratus. Taxonomy (NCBI): domain Eukaryota; kingdom Metazoa; phylum Chordata; class Actinopteri; order Cyprinodontiformes; family Poeciliidae; genus Alfaro; species Alfaro cultratus. The sequence goes on from CAEFZX010017116.1 coordinate 47,785, forward strand.
TTCATTGGACAACACTTTTCAACAAGCTTGAATATTGAACTGAACCTGATGCACAGTTTGAAAGATTGAAGTTGTGATTGCATGATTGGGATTGTATTAAAAAATAAGTCAGTTATAGATTGATTAATTTGTAACAATATTGTAGATGAAACGTGGCTCCAGAAGATAGATGGAAAAAGGGAATAAATCAGAAAGAATTAATTATTCATGATAAAAATGCAAAGATTTTCTTCTAAAGGATTATTATAATTGTGTCAATTTTTTTCAATCCCACTTAATTCAAATTTGAAAGTATTTGAGCTTTTTAAAAAATCAGACTGGTTATGAGTCTTTGTAACAAGTTCAAAGATAAGTTTAAATACAATATTGTATTTATAGATTCTGTATTTGTCTATACAGTATCGATAAATACCATTCTGTATTTATCATAGTTTGAGGTTTCGCATTGAGTATGAGTGGTTAAGTGCTCTTGGCCGCACCCTGCTGGCCTTTGGGGAGGATCTGAAGCAGCAGGTTAGTTTTCTTCTGCCTTAGACTGGCATAAGGACTTGGTATGCTGGTATCCAAGACAGGACAAACTGAAAGCTGAACCTAATACTGAGAAAGTTTTTAGCACAAACTTTACATCAACAAATGCAAAATGTGAAAAAGAGAAATCTCATCTAAAAAGCAATAAGACACATATACATGCATATTTATTATATAATTCACTAAATTACTTTAATTCAAATAAATGCACTCAATATACAATTTGAAAGTTTCTGACAGTATTAAACTCTTTTCTCCTGAGGAAGTGGATTTCATCACATACCCAGCTACACCTCCTACACTCTTCTACTCACTCTCAATGTGGGCTCTGGGTGCAAAATCTGCACTGCAGATGCATCTAAGTGATGCCGAGGAGCAACAATATGGCTGAGTGCTTAAGCTTGTCATTGATTTCTTTTCCTCACCACAGTGAGCATAGCTTCTTATTTTCTATACCAGAGCAAACCCCATCAGTCATTGAGTTCCTTCTGTTCTTAGTATGAAATAAAAACTAAACTTAAAGTTTATAATGATATATTTTTGCCACATCAAGATATGCATGGAAAACTCAAGAGTTAGCTAAAATTAATGTTGGCAATAAATAAATGAACATACATAATATGGCGCACATTGTTTAGGTTTAGCAAAAACAATTAGTATTCACACACCTGGAATTTTCTTAAGTTTCAGAGTCAAACCTCTTTGTATTTTATTATGATTTCAAATGATAGACATTATAGACCAACACAAATCCTCTTATTCAGCCACACTTTGTTTTCCACGTATTTGAGCTCAGGTCACAGAAATAACAGACCCTGAAGGGAAACAAAGACATCCCTTTCCCCAGCGACATTCTTCAGATGAATTGAGGAGATCCCAAGGCGTTCCTAGATCAGAGTGACATGATGGTAACCAAGACTCTTAGCAGCGACAATCATGAAGACCAGAGAAATGATTAGAAAAGGTTTATTTAGAAAATAACAGAGAGGCAAACAAATGAAGCAGTTAAGGGTTCAGGGATTTTCGATCACACTGAGGCATGAGGTGAGTTGTTAATATTCAGCATATACAATTAAATAAACTGCAAATATCCTATAGTTCCAGGAAGAGGAGTCAAATTCAGAAGGAGGTAAGTTGGTATCTAGGGCTGAATTTGGCAGGAAGTATGTTACCATTGCTTGTGTTGGTGTTTGACTTTCCTTTGCTCCAGGATGAAGAGATTACTGAGTGAGTGTTGGGAGGCCAGGCAGGCAAAAGCAAAAGTAATAATTATACTACACAAATGTAATATTTTCAGATGGTAGTGGTAGTATGGTTTTAGTGCATGAATAATGAAGGCTAGGGCAATGGCTAATTTACAAGAGTTAAATTAGCCATTGCATGTCTTAGATTCATGCTTGATCTAAGACAGAGAGATATTGATGCTACTGCATATTGTGGATGAAATCATTGTTAGGGTATGCATTCTTAGAAGGATTCTAAACAGAATGGAAACAAACAGAAAGAAAAATCAGTCTGATCCTCCAGACGTGGCTGCCTTCCTAATTGAATGGCTACAGAGTTATGGAAGGCTTTTGTTTCACTGATTTAAATGTGTTCAATATGGATATTTTTTGACTGAGAGTACAATAAGTCATTTCTTAAAATGTATTAACTCCTGTGGTGTGGAACAAAAGCAAATGAAGAGGCTGATGTGACACATTTATGTAAATCCTGGATCTAATTTCACGTGGCATGTCGATTTCTACAACATGGTTTCAGTAATCACAACAAAAGGGCTATTCACCGTCCTGACATCTAGTCAGAACTTCATGTTCAAGTATTAGAAATATATGTAGCAAGAAAACACTGAGGGATTATGTTTTCTTTATACCCACTTTAGTCTTCACACCTTACAAAAAATATAAAGTAACATACACATTGTTGTTCAGAAGAAGGACATTTGCTGTGTTTTATTATTATGGGTTAATTTGTGCTGGACCAGATTTTCAGCTTGGACAGTTTGATTTATTGTGGCTTTCCCATAAGAGGCCAGTGGTTCATCTACTGTTGCTAAAACAATGGTCTCCTTTTTTTTTTTCTCGAAAGCAAACTGTTGTACATCACTAATGCCAGGATATCTAGTTGTGTGAATCAGGATCGTCCCATTGTTTATCACTGGCAAAGACAAATGCCAGAGTCTGTTCTGTTTCAGGTTTATAGATGAGGGGTGGAGTGCATATGTGAAAAAGAGAGTCATAACACACATATCTTCACGTACAATTTATGTGGCAAGTGAAACACTTTATTTATTTGATTGTATGACTGATGTTAGTCTCTTCTAACTTGAAGGTTTAAGCCAATTGTGTCAAATTTGTTGAATGAGCTTAGTGGAGGATCTGCTGCAGTCAGTGAACACTGACTTGTGATGGATGTTTACATCATAGCAACAATTGCTGTGTCTTTACTGCAAAATAAATTGGATTTTGAGTTCTTTCTCTTGCATTGCAAAACTTCTGTGCAGGATGGATGTCAGTGTGATCTATTTTCATTTTTAACTGGTTGACAGATGTGAAACTGTTTCATTCTACTGACCAACATTTAGATACAGTCATATTCAATGAATTACTGAAAAGCTAAGTTATTGTAGTAACGCAGTAAAGTGATGTTTTGCCTTAGTTTTTGTTAATTATCATGCTTGTGTATAGCTTCTTCCTGAGAGGCTGCCATGAATGCTCAAGCTAGTTAGCATGGCCACTGACGATGGCGGATAAACAGTTTTCTGTAATGGCACATCATTACTCCACCATTAGCATATTGAGCTGTGTGTAAACAAGTGGTATTGACAGAGTTAAGACCTTCCTCCTGACTCTGATTTGTTGTTTTTGACCAGGAGCAGTGCATTTCTGAACTTCACAATAGTAGCACTAGGGGGAGGTGGAGGAGCTTGATTTTTTCACAGATTTTTTGTCTCATAAAATACTGTCACAACTTATTTTATTTATAAATGTCAGTCACTGCATATTTAAAGTTCAAAATTCTGCATCATGTACTACACAGAAAGTGGGATATTTGACCCCATATACTGACATGAGAGGTGCTAATGCGCAATGACTACAGACAACTTGGATAAAGGCTAACCCAGAAGCATCAGTCCCATGCTTAAACCTGTTCTGGTGAATGAAAAATGACCTAACTCAGCCCAGAGAAAGGACTGGATTTGCAAAATACCCTGATTTTGGTTGTTTTTACCACAGACATTTTTTGAGTTAATATTTATTTATTTTTCCTCTCTAATAAGTGTTAGTTTTAATAAAAAAATTTCTTCCTTATCTGTGTTTTATTTTTCACAATTTAGAAATTGTTTCATAAGCAGATCAATGTTAAAGTGCAAAACCTTGTCGGTTTGTTGTTCATGTCCACTTGTATCAAGAGATAAAGGTTTGGTGGGCCTTTAGTTAACAAAAAATTTCATTTTTAAAGCTCGTGTCCAAACAGTGTACTAAAGCAGCATTCCATCATATTTACTTGAAGCAAAAATGGGCCAATTCTATTCCAACATTGTCACATATTTTTTGGTGCTTGACATCAGAGCGTAAGTGTTAGCACAAAATATCACTCTAAGCCCAACGAACCTATTGGATGAATGCAAGCAGCTCAGGCAGAAGCAAAACCTGTTTGATGATGTGTTTGCTTTCATCTGTGGGGGGGAAAGAATGATTTGAAGGTACATATTGTGATGCACATCAGGGGTAATTCAGAAGTACTATATTATTTCTGGCTGAAAATAGGTAATTCTGCAGACCTCGATACAGTCTGCGCCACAGCAATTGCTATATAGGATGGAAATCAGTTCAATGCTGCAATGACTGAGATAAAAGGAAAAAAAAGATTTCACGAAGATAAAAGTATGTTGCACCTGGTTGTGAGGTGAATACACAACCAGGATCCTTCCCAAGACATAAAACTCAAGGAACTAAATTTGGTTTGCAAGACATTTATTCAAAAATAAACACGAATACACACATTACTGAAACCCAAGGTAACTACATTCAGCAAGGGAAATTAGAAAAATCCAGAGCTTAAAAATAAAAAGTTCTTAAAAAATAAAAAGGGGGAAAGCAAAATTCCTCCACTCATGTGAGCATTATTTGTTTAGTTAGACGGCAATAATGAGCGGTAAAATCATATAGAAGTAAATCTACTAAACAAAGTCAGGAAGGGCAGAAAGATCACCTCTGCTTTTACATCTAAAGTGTTTATTTCATACAACAAAGCCTGTCAAGACTTTACTCTGGAACTGAGAACTATCAACAACGTCTTCTTACCAAGTGACATTCGTGAGTCTTCATTGCTGTGCAGACTGTTTGAACTAAGAACAGTTCAAAGTTTTCAAATAAATTGTGTGTGCAATTTGAAACTGCTGCCTGAGTTTTTTTTCTTCCACATCACATCTGTCCTTACAACAGCCTGTAATTCTGCTTAAGTCATTTCTTTTAGGTTGCTGCTGTTCTTCCTTGCAGTTTCTTCTCAGGAGCTGCACATGACAGCAGATGAGACCGAAGCAGATTTAATGGCCAATCTGTTGTTTCTGGAACCACTTTGTGTTACTCACAACTTCAAAGAAAAAGCACCAATGAACAATGTATAGACCGTACTTATAAATTGTTAGTGACGATGTGATATGCAATAGATGCAGCACTTTACACATTTGACCGAACTACATTAATATCATAGTCACCATTGTGTGATTATTCTTTTTTCCACAAATTCTATTTTCTATTTAGGCTAATAGTGACAAGAAATTATTTGAGATTGCTTCTTTAATAACTATCTGCTCAGAGATAAAAAAAATTATCATATTTTAGATATTTGTGCATGGTGCATTTCTTTTAAAAAGTGTTTTTCCTCAGCACCACTCAGAGCTGTTTTTTTGTCTGAACAATATATACTAAGCAACATGTACCTTGAATCCATTACCTTTGTTTTTTTATGTAAATTGAGAAGTTCTAAACTTCTCTGTGCTTGCAAAAATGCCATATTTTTGGCAAGGTAGGGATGCCTTTTTTAGTCTCAAAAAAGTTTTTTCCTTTACGTAATGACACTTGAATATATTATTGAAACTGGAAAGGAGGTAGAAAGATGTGTATTCAATGTCCAGCTAAAACAAAAAGTAATAGAGTATGCATGGTATATTTCTCTATCATCAGAAGCCTTACAACACCTTAGCAAGACAATCCACTCAACTTAAGTATTATTCATGTTTTTTACTGCTCATACTCTTCTTAACCATAGAAAATAACAGAACTGTGGACAAATACCAATGGGACAGAGAGCTTAGTGTTTCAGCATTAAAATTAGAAAACTAAGAAATATTTTTTGTGGTTTCCAATTGATATCTGCTCCTCCCTGCCTTACAATGTTAAAGCCTTCTGTCAGATAAACACCAAATGCTAATGCAACTTACCTGCAGTAAAATTAACAAGATAAAAACATCAGAAAATACAGTCATCTACAATAAAAGAGTCAATTCACATGGCTGAGCACAATTTTTTTCTAAGGTTTTTCTGAAATTCTAATCTCACAATTGTAAGCTTGTCATCTTTCCCCACAGTGAGCTCATTTTCTGTCTTTTGTGTCATTCAGCAGGCAGGCAGTTGCATTTCTTACGTCATTCACTATCAAATTAGGAAGAGAAAAAAAGCATTGTTTGAAATCCTCTAAAATCATTTTTGCTTGAGATATAAACTGACTGCAACATCAATATTTACTTTTTTAGCTCACTCTTTACCGAATGAAGTCTAATCATTTAATTTGCAGAAGAAATCCCTGAATAATCAAAGAAAAAAAAAAACAAACAAACCCTAAGAGCACAGAGTAATTTTCCGTTATTATTGAATGCCACCTTGTCCTGTTGTTATGGTGATGTTGTCACCCGGTGTGCAGGTTGGAGATATTCAAAGCCAACAAAATCTTTTCACTGATTCAAAATAGTTCACTGGGGAAACCAGAATCTCACCCATAAGGTATTACTTGTCAAGGTGGTTTGATATATATACATCTTTCATGGTTTTGCATACAGAATAAAGACAAAATTCAAATACTGGCAAACTTCATTAGAAGCATGAGTTTAAATAGTTCAAAAAGACATTGTAGCTGTTTATTATCTTATGACGTCAAGGTCAAAGAAGATGATGTTTTTGCCATTAAGGGCAATATGAGAGCATTATGGTGAAAACATCACAAAATCTTTAATGGTAAATATGTGATGAAATGAAAACAAAATGTGTCACTACAAACATTGAACCTATTCTGCAGTGTTAATCTCTCAAGACAAGTAAAGTATTTACTTTCTTGAATCTTGTTTTGCTTTCTTTCTTTGTAGTTTGATTCACAATTAATAAACTAAATTTAACATTTGAACAACTTGAATAAAACATTTATAATCTAATATTGTCAATTACCTGCTGGACAAACTGCTACAAGTAGTAGATTCAATATCCAGTCACCATTGAAATATTAAAAAAGGTGTCAGGAGGAGGAATACATTTAAATAACAAAAGCAGTCAAGGAGAAATGATCTCTTGAATACGTTGCCATGCTCTGCTTTTGTTACTGCTAGGTTGCTCTGTTGGTTTATCTGAGCTGGAGTTAGTAACTGTAACAAAGCTTTTCCAAAACAATGAAAGCCTTAGTCTTCAATTAATTAGGGCTAATGAGATGTACTGGATAATGAGTGTAGCCAAAAAGTTGGTAAAAACAAAAGTAAATCTATATTGTACTGATAACAGTGGAGATGGTTTGCACATGCTGATTTTGGAATATCTACTGTGGAAAAAAGAAAGACTATATAAACGCCTCTATCTTCTTAAAGCATAGCAAACTATACAATTAACAGGAAGACCACTGCAATAAGTTGTGAGCCAAAATATTGCACAAAATTTGTCAAAAGTTATAAGCAGCAGAATCATTTTAGGCACATCTTAGTATTTTATGCACCGCCTGTTTATAGTAAGTAATCACGCGATATTTACATAAATATTCTAAAAGCGAAAACTAAAGATGTGACAATAAAAATGTGGCACACTTTTGTTTTGGAGTGTCTGATTTAAAATCATTGCAGTCCCTGGGATATTAGCCTAATAAATTTAAGCGGATTTCAGAGGAGTTGGAGAAGATTGGATAAATCCTCTTGCAGAGTCTTCTATCTGCCGGAGAGTGAAATTACTTCACCATTAGCATGAGCCTCACTTCTAATCCTCTTGCTCATTTGCTTTTTGAATTAGGTCTAGTGGTGTATTTCTGATCGGAAAATTACTCTTGGTGAAGTATTAACCCAGAAAAAAAAGTTGCCTGCTAAAAGATATCCTTTGAATTTCATCAATATCAATTAGGTTGGAACAACTTTCCTTCAGCATCTCTGACATGTCTATTGGCTTCCTGGGTGTTTGATTTCTTTCCGCACACTCACAGTTATCAACCCAGAGAATTGGAAATATGATAATGAAGGGAAATGTTTCATGTGAGAAAATGTGTGCAGATGCACTTACTGCAACACTGCCTATAAGTCAGTGTTAAATTTGTCAAGGGGAAAAATTTAACAATGGCGTTGTTGCCGTGATGCATGTGGAATGTGATCAGAAAAGCATCTGCATATCAGTGAGGGTTCAGGAACATCCCCACACTCTATCTCAAACACACACATCAATGAATAGATTAGTTTTCATTAGTGCTGGATAACAGCTATATGCTTTAAAAATATATGTAAAAATCTAATTGTAAAATGCTTTTAGACCTATATACAGAGGTCAACTTAAAAGGAGCAGAAAGTTTTAAAATGAAGTTTGTTTGACAAATGAACGAATATGTACACTTTTCTATTCAGTTCAGTTTATGTATAGAGTGACTATTCACAACAAATGAATGAAACTCATAGCTTTAAAAGTGCTTGAGTGGTAAACAGTGGGATAAAGTTACCCGAAATCCACATAAAACAAAGAGGAATTTTGGGCTTTAACATGAAAAGATTTGAACAAGTTTAAGATGTATGAGTACATATATTTGTTCAGTACAGAAGAACCTAAAATATATAAAATATCAAGAAAGAAAGCACATGTAGGTGTATAAAGTATATAAATAACTTAGCTTTTTTTTAGTCTGTTCCAAATGGTTGGAATCACAAGCAATAGAACATTTTGACTGTTGAAAAAAAAATCTAAACTATCTAATCCAACATATAATTTCAACCTTCAGTTGCAGTAAGACATTATGTGTCTGGTAGAGAAAGTAATTTTGTCTAGATAAGTCACTGATTTTGCTGTATTTGCTTTTGCCTGTAATATACCCGAATAAGTATTAATAATAATATTACTGGTTATGTAAAACTTGACCATGAGATGTACAGAAAACATTTATATTTACTATCTATTCTTACTCTTCAAACTGTGAAATTTACCTTGTAAAGAAACTGCTAAAGGAAAAGAGATGCATTAAAGTTAATTCAATAGAACTACCTCTAATGATGGTTATCATTCTCCGATTAGCTCTTAAGGCTCCATGCATGCTTACAGTGCAACATAAAAAAAATATCATCATATAAAAATCACTAGTGTATGAATTTTCCAGTGGAAGCCTCCTTGGGATTGTGTTGATGATTGAAGCTTAAAATCTAAAAAGGTTGCAGCTATCTGGTGAACTATTTTGCTCAGAGGGAGTTTGTATGCTTTGTATTCTCTCCCAGACAGTGCAAGCTTGTTTTTTGTTTTTTTTCCTGTGTGTTTATTTTCTTCCTACAATTCAAAAGTATGCATGCTATGTGAATTGATGCAAAAACAATTGCCATTTGTTGTAAGATTGTATTTAGCTCCCAATTTGAGTTATTTTGAATAACTGGGTCAAATATGAACAGATTGAGACATAGGCTGGTTTAACAAAAAAGGTTTTGATTATGGGATTGACCCAACATACTAGGTCACATTTTCAACCCAAAAATGGGTCAAAGTGAGTAATCGTTAAGGTTACCAAATGAGCTGGTTCACAAACTATTGAAGTAAAAGCCAAAGTAATTAGTATATTAGCTGCTTCTAGTGTGAACCACTGACATTAACATTCTTACACAGGACGACTTTAGAGTCTTGCCATTTATTTCCTGAAGTGGGGGTGACATTTAAGAATCAACTGCATTATGCTGTTTATTACACATTCTACAGAAATTAAATGCAATCCAGAAAGCAATTCAGTTAAAGATATATTACAGAAAGGGAAAGCATCTGTTATTACAATATTAACCTTTGCTTGGTGATGAAAGCTAATCATCAAGAACTGATTGAAAATAAAACCAACATTGGATTATTTATGTTATTTGCTTTTAAATGTTATCTCTAATAAGGAACATCTACTGCTCAAAGCAAAACAGTGTTCAATAGTGTACCGGTAAGCTACAAAATAATAAAATATTATCAATTATTAGAAAATGTGATCGTACCAGAAAAACCTTTTTGTATTCTATAACTTGGTGTGCAACTACTCAACACCGCCACAAGGTGGCAGACTATAAACGCAAACATCACAAGTGCTTTGCACAAGTGATGAATTTCACCTTCCAGTTGGTTGAGAGTTTGAAATATTCATTTTAATCTGTCCTTTGGTGTTATATTCCTATCATTAATAAATTCTAGATATAATTATGGGACTGAACCTATTATCATAGCAACATTAACAGAAAGCAATTGCAAGGACTTTCTTCACTGTAAATGTGACACTCATTTTACCCAAATCTAACATGATGTCAAAAAGGTAGGCCAGATGTGGCTTTAATAAGGTGTCTTAAAAAGCTTAGCATTGTGTAATGCACATTTTACACATATTTCATATATTTTGATATATTTCATTTAAATCTATGTTGTCTCAGTTTCTTAATATACATCATATTTACCATGCCAGTTACGATACATGAGATCAGTTGCAGTTTTTGATATGGGCCATAGACCAAAAACAGTTCAAGAACCTTAATTTCTGTCTTTAAAAACAAAAAAGGAACATTTTTGATGCTGGCGTTAGAACCATCTGAAATTGAGAGAAAAAGAAAAAAACAACATACAGAGTTGTGAAACCTGTACAAAATTAATTTACAAGTTTAAAAGTCACTCTTTTACACAATGATCTTGGTCTGGGGAGTGGATGTAAGCTTTGTGTAACGAGGGACAGCAAAGACAGCATAGAACAGTCATGGTTTTACTTATCCAAGAACCGTGACTGTATGAGGTAATAGACATATATAAATATGTCAGAGTACATTTTAATTAAGATAGTATCATACAATGCTAAAATGTATCTGTTATAAATGCAGTTATGAAACTGTCAGTATCACAAACATTCTTCTAAAACAGGGAATGTAACCTTGAATTTGCATTACCACTCACTATGTAATGTCCCAGTTATGGTGGCCCATCTATCATTAACAGCATTGGAAAATATCATTAACTTCATCATCAAAATCAGAGGAGCCCAAGTCAAGTCCTTGAGAGCTATAGCGGCTTGCAACTTGCATGTCCAACATACCTGAATCAAATAACTCATCAGCATCTTATGTCCCTGGCTGTGAATTTGATTCAGGTGTGCAGAAGCAGAAATGCATCTAGATGTTGCACAATAGTAGATTTTGAGGACTGGACTTGGGCATCCTTGGTCTAAATAAATCAAAAAACTTTGCAGACATCTGTATTTTGATAGTGTCCTCAACTTATATATAGAAAAATGTAAAACACTAAATATGGTTTCTTTACCACATCCTATTGTTATAAAAGTCTAAACATAAACTATTCAAATTATTTTTACTTATAGACAGTGATATTTGTTTTTTCAAGGCAATTTGTTGTACGCCAAAGTGAAATATTGTCCATTTCCCACACTTTCAACCCTCTTGACATGTTGAATTGAAAGTGCCTACAGACAGTCATTCAGTTTTGCAATACATTATATATGATGGTCACAATGCTTCTAGCACTGACAAAAAAAAATCTGATATGGGTAAAATACAGCCCAGTGGAAATACACCTTTAATGTCAGAGCTTATCAATGATTATATAAAATCTTAAATTTTACTCCATTATTACAGTTCTCATTATTAAATTACAAACTTACAATGAAAGAGCAAAGTTGAATAATTTGGAACTACTGCAACAATTATAAACCTTTTTGAGTTACTATGAGCACCTTGAGGAAGACCTCAACTATAATACCTAACAAAGTAAATATGTCTAATGTAGCATGAGGTTTTTTACTACAGGGGAAAAACAACACAAAACAATGTATGCTGTATGCAAAGTGATGTCACTCATGTGATTTGAAAAATATGTTTCCATAGTGGGTGGAAAAACTTTTAATCAACAAACAATCTTTCTTTTTTGAAATTCCCATGTCTCCATGAAGCAAATTTATTTTTGTAATTCCAGTTTTCACAATTTTATGGTCAATGGAAACACAACTATTTCAGCCAAGCTACATCTGAATTGTTCAGGACGAATGTATTATAAATGCATGTTAAAATTGTTAATATTGCATTCCTAATATAAAAGATATTCTACAAAAACGTTTTGTGCAACCAGGGAAGAGTTCAGTGTTGAATGATGTAGCTTCTTCCTCAAACAGAAACCTTTTTCTTCTTCTGTTGTTTTCCCAAAATCAGTTCCTCTACAACTAGAAATAATACTTCTAGTTTTTACAGAATATTATTTTTCCCTGTGACATTCTGTGAGAAACGACCAAAACTATCTTTTTATAATGTGATGACCCAGACACAGGGCTAGATACACACAGACATTATTTGATTTAGTAATAAGATAATCCACTTCCCCCAGGCAGGCACGTACTGTTGATGTTTGCTGGGAACTTCATTCCCAGCAAACAGCAGGCAGACTTCATATAGCCAGGGTAAAAAAGAACAGTGACCTTCTCCGAATCAGACACTCCCATCAGAAAACAGACAAACTCAGAAGTGAGCTCCTGTCTTGTTGTTTGTTATGCCTGGCCTGTGTCATAATCCTGTATATGGATACAGGAACTGCAATGTTGTGATCTTGACTTCCTCAGATGGCAGGCAAAAAACTTCACATCAAAGGCAATTGTAAACAGGTTTGATCTATCAATTCTGTGCCTAAAAATGAAAGTCAGAGACGGGAGTTTGGCCCAAATAGCAATTTCAAAAAAGAAAAAAAAAAAAAGTTGTGATTCTATTATTTGACTTTTGAAAATTTCCCAAAAATCCAGAAAAAGAAAATTCCACAGAAAAAAAAATAAGTACAGAAAGAGAATAAAAAGTGAAACATAAAGGTAAACATTCCAGAAGACACGTAAAACCAATTGCAAGCTCTAACTTATTTGTGGATATTGATTTTCCTTAAATTTATTTATTTGCTCATCTCAAAATTTGGCTTATTTGTGCTAGTGCCAACACGGTTCAACAAAAAAAATAAAAATAAAAAAAATCTATTTTGATAAGAACCAACTCAAATATAGGACTTTTTAGTTTCAACAGCAGCTGATTAAGCTCCAATTAATGCCTGGAGGACTTTTGAACCATCTCTCCCCTTAGCCCTGCTAGGTAATGTGAGACCCACTGCAAATGGCATAGACAAACACACACAAGTAATGTAGGGAATCAACGCCACTGCAGTGATACATGACAGTGATAACCAATTCTGAACTGCTTCTTTCGTTCCTGCTTTTAGGCAATACTTTCAACAAAGAACATAAAAGTAATACATTCTTTTCTTTGAACTATTTCATGACTGATGATTTTAGACCCTTATAATAAGCAAGCAACAGAAGAAGAACAAAACATTTCTCCAATTAGAGGCCTCTGTTTTCTCAGTGAGGCAGCATCCTTTCCCTAATTAAACTCTGAGGACAGAGGCACATAATATAATTCATGTTTCAAACATTACTGGGATTTAAAATGAAAGCTCTATGCAGAGGTTAATATAGTCTGACAGTTCCTGCTGTCCCTTGCTGTCTATGAGTAGGATGAAAAAGTGAGAACAATAAGTTAAAGTTCACAATACAAGAGAACAATTTTTGAAAACTAAAAAACATGGGGTTCCACAAGGATCCATTTTGGACCATTGCTATTTTGTTTCTATAATAATGAATTACCTGAAAGCTGTAAAGATACTCAGTGCCAAATGCATGCAGACAATGCGGTCATATAGAACTTGGAAAAAAGCCTTTTATCATATAAGTAGTTTTACTTAGAAGAAACTACAGCAGGACGAAAAGCTGTGTAGGTTATTTGAACTTAAGTGTTTTTTTAAAACTAGTACAATGAAGAAAGCATAATTAGATGTCTGCTCCTGCTCATCATATTTTATTGCAAATGTCTTATTTTATTTTGAGTTGTGTTCTTTCAGTTAATTTGGTTGGAAGAATTGTACTGACTATGTTGTTTTTTTTAACATGTTGTTTTGTATATTTATATAAAACAGGTCACTCTTAAGTATAAGATCTAATATCCAAATGAGATTTACCTGAATAAATAAAAGTGAAACATAAGTTATTATACTTTTTAATCTTAATAGCATTGGGCTGAGTTGGGTTTTTAGTGTAAAAAATAGAACAATACGCTGTGAATGCTTATTTTAAAAATAATAAAAAACTAATTTTTGCCATCTTGAGGAACAGTATTGACAAAAAAACCTCTTCCATCATGTACCTTTAAATATTTGTAGAGATTCACCTTGAGGGCAAAGACCATCATTCACTGCTGCTAAATATGATATCATCTCACATGTGATGATTCATTTAATGGCTGATACTCATGGCTGGCACCTGTTATTATGAGGTGTACATACTTTGTCACACAGTCAATTTAGTCACACTCCACAACTTCCATATTGTTAAAAAATCATGTTATTCATATGGCAGTCTTTGAATATTTAAAATATATTTGTGTTTAATAAAATAAAGTTAAATGTCGGCAACAAGATTATCTGCAGTGTCAAAAATGCAGTGAACTCTAATCAATCACAGTGATTGAACCTTTAGATAAAGGTATACCTGTCTGGTTCTTAACTTAGTATATATGTTGAATAAGGGGACAAAATAAAACTGTCTTCAGTTGAATCAGGAGAGTATCATAAGATAAAAGATCTTTTATGCCATGCTTGAATATACTTTAATGTTAGTATTCAGATCGCAACTTCACCAGACCATCATAAAAGCATATTGCATGTTCTCTGATCCTCTTCAGGCTTCAATACATGCCTATTTCTACACTTCTTCATTTTATAATTACCTCCATTTCTTTCCATTCAAAAGCCCAACATTAGTTTCAGTTTGAGTCAAAAGGCATATCAATAGCAAATCGCCAGTGAGACCTCAGGATACTCTCTTAGCTGTGCTTTTAACTCCTTGCTTTTTATGGTTATCTGTATTAATTAGTGTAAGCAAAGATTACAACTGCAGTTACATAATAAGGAACAGAGTAGACACGTAATGATTTATAACAGAAAAACACAGAGTAGTTTGTCTTTTCAGTGAACAAAAAAGTATTTGTGCTCATTTCCAGTCAAGTGTATGATTGCGGTGTTTGTTTAAGGAGGCGTTCATTTAATCTTTCTCCATGCAAAATGTACTCTTTTACTGTAATTTCAATTCATGAAAAAAATCTGTCTTATGAATCCCACAACCGTCAAGAGATGAAATTACTTTTTTTTTTTTTATCTTGCAGTGAATCACAATACTCTCTGAAAGTATTTATTCCATCAAAGATAAGACAAAAGACAAGCACTTGCATCTCAGGGTACTTGCATTTCTGTAAGTAACCAAGCTGAGTTGACTCCGTAATCCTCCATTTTAAGCTTTGTGTTTACTGCTTGTGGCCTAACGTTTCCCTTAGCCTTTACACTTTTCATCATCAGTCACTTTGAAAGGTTTTTCATTTGCGACGCTAATAGCCTTTTGACCCAAAGTTAATTTCACACTGTAGGTGAGGAGTGAATCATATCAGGAGAGGAGTTATACAGACAAAGTGTAGCTAAAAGGGTATATCGGCTGAAAATATGACATGCCCTGGGGTGTTTAGTGGTGTGGAGTTGGTCTGTGAATAGATAAGGTCTCCTTGAAAGTCAGAATTTCTCTAAATATTGAGTCAAACCAAAAGGAAATCGAGGCTTTTCATAATTTTCCCAACACTGTGAAATTAGTATATACTGTACAATTCAAATACTGAATTTTAAGTTAAATGCAGCTAATCATTTGAAGACCACATTTGTTTGGCATTTAAATAGGGATATATGGATTGTATTTGTTTTGGCAATTTGGTTCACAAACATTTTATCTTTCCATTAGCAGACAGGGTAAAGACTTGACTTTTTAGCAAATAAATACAAATGTTTTTAGTAAACCATTCAAACGACATGACATTCAAACGACATTCCTGACAAAATTTTATGGATTGTATCAATTAATTTACAAGTATTTAAGGAGGTTTTGCGGCCAAAAGAGTGTTCACCCAACTATTAGCAAGTGAGTCTATATTTCTCTGTAACATCAAACAAGTATTCTGGTCTTCATGTAAATGCGCTCCTTCTTTTCTTGGGCATTTCTTCTGAATTATCAACAAGACCTTTTTCTTGTGTCTGTGGGTTTGTACTGTACAGAAGTGGTCAGGTGACCACAGGTTGGATTTAAAAGCAAGATCCAACCACCTGTTCACTGTTCAGATGTAATTCCTTCTTCATATCATGAACTCTGATTACCTCAGTTTGTGAACCTACCTACCCAGGTGATGTAAATCCTCTCTTTTTTTCTTTCCACCTTCCGGGTTCCTTTCTTTGGTCCCTCTCTAGCACCAATTCCTTCCAAAGTCAGATCACATAACTCTACTAGACAAAACTGTGTGTTTCTTCCTTTCTGCCAGCAGTTTATTAGTGCTGACTAGACCGTTTTGGTGTAGCCAGGACAACAGAATGGGTAATCTTGGTAATTCTTGTGTTTCACCCTGGTTTACTGACAGAAACTTTTCATCTGTTTACCAATATGTTTAGCTATTATAAAACTAAATTAATTCCAACTAAATAAGCTATGAAATATAAACCCCCAGCTAAATGTTTATCTGAATGTCTGCTTTTGACATAAATGCAGCTGACAAGATTAGTTTTGAACCGATGTGCTCAGAACTAAATATTTGTGAGAAATCTTGACATTTTGGCATTGTACAAGTATAATCTTTATTATTTAGTAAACTAAGAATCCTCAAGATTCAATCAAAACAAATATGTGGTCTGATAGAGAAGCACAAAACACAAATTGACATTTTCTTACCAACATCCCCCCCCATGTGCGTACTGTATACTGTGCAGCAGAAACACAGACAGTCCCAAATTCAAACTTCCTCACCTAAGACTGACAGCACACTGGGTCGGATACCTGCTCGCTTGCACAAACAAGCTCGCTCCCTGCAGTTGCAATCCCAAATTATGTCTACAGCTGAACACCTCCACTGACAGCAGCTGAGGAGTGCCATGTTCATTTAAGTGAAGGAAAACCTGTGGGAGTCTGTCGAATATTAGCAAAAATATTCTGACATCATTTTCCTCAAGGAAGCTCACACAGACTTGTTGTATAATTAATGGCTGAGGCGAGTGCTGCTGAGAGGGTTGTGTGAAAATGTCCTCCAACAGTTGATGTTGGAAATAACATCAACTGTTAGTGAATATATATATAAGTATAATGCTACATTTCTCTGATTTTACTTTTTATAAATATATGTTTGAGTAAAATGAACATTGCTCTTTTTTTCTATGAACTACTGACAACGTGTCTCCAAAATTCTGAACAAAAATTTTGTAAGTATTTGCATAAAATGAGAAATGGTCTAAATGACTAAAAAGATGCAGCGCTTCCAGACCTCAAATGATGCAATGAGAACAATTTCACATTCATTTAGAAACAATACTATTAAATGGAGCACACTACACTTTTAAGATTTTTATTTGTAAAAAAAAAAAAAAAAAATTAAATCCTGTATCCTTTTGCTTCCCTCTCACAATTTTATACTACTTTGTGTTGATGTACCATATTAGCTTCTAATAAAGCATAATGACATTCATAGTAGAGACAAAATGTAAAAATGTTAAAGTGATATGAAACATTTGCAAGGCAGAATATTTTCAAGAAAAATGAATTTCGGCACTTTTACCGCTGCTTTGACAAATAACAGGTCTTTCCTGTCATAAGTAGTCATAAGCAGTGCAGCGTCTCTCACTGGTGAATGAAGAACTGTCGCTACCTCAACAGTGATTTGCAGCACATAACATGACTTGTCATAAACAGACCATGAAAGCCTCACTGTTACAGCTTAGTGAGCTATTTACCTCTCATGAAGTGCTTTTAGACTATATTTTATGTTGTACTGGAATGAAAGTGACAGAAAAAGTTACAGACTGCCGAAGATATTAAACTGAGTTTGTGTGGGACTTTGGCAAGCGTTCCTTTAATATGCCAAGTCCCCAGTGGATCTGAGCAGAGATGTGTATGCTTGGCCATGTCAAACATGCTACAATGGCTGACTATTTCAACCTCTAACAAAGAATGTATGAAGCACATTTTGAATCTAAAACGGACACTGCAGGAGGAACAGGGAACACAGCCGACCAAAAGAAGATGTCATCTTGTACACGGGATTCTCCAATAAAACCCCCAAGACTATTTATCAAAATTCAGTCTTCTTCATAAGCTGTGTCTTAAATATACATAAGACTGGTGTCATTTCATTAGATTAGATTTGATTACAAATGAATGAGTCAGTGTTGTTGTCAAGAGGCAGGAAAAAATTCAAAAATAAAAACACCAGCGAACAAACACACAGCATTTCTCTGAAGATATAAATCTGAACATTAAAATGAAAGTCATGCCTTGCATTTATACAGCATGATTACTAACTTAAAATAAAGCTTTTTAAACTGGAGAATGATCGCAAAATCAGCTGTGCATATAAAGATGTACAGCTTGGGTTATTGACAGTGGGATGACAATTTAAAGATGGAAGGAAACAGGTGTTGCTTAAAGCAAGCAAAAATATTTGAAATAACCTAAATATAAGCTAATAGACAAACTACTGAAATAAAACAAAACAACCAGACAAGAAAAATATGTTTATAGTTGTAAAAATATGATTTACATCTTTGTCACACTTCTGAACTTTGAAAATGATCTATGACTTTCCTGTTGTTGTTTATGTAGACAAATAATATTCAACCAGTGCTATTTTGTTATTCCTCCTTTGTCAACACGGCTGTCCCCAAAGGAGACCGCATTCCTTACAAACACCAGATCTCCGTTCGGGACACTTAAGATGACCGCATGCATGGTGATGTGAGAGGAAGAGAACATACTGGTGAAGATTAGTTCCCATAAGCTTTGACTTACCCTTTGAACTTCCTGCATCCCAGGAGAATTCTGGATGAGTGAGGTTGAAACAGGCCACCAGCCACTGAGAGAAAAAGACATGCAAATTAGCTGGATGGGGGGGAAAAAATGACAAATATGAGGCTGTATGAGTTTTTCTGCTGAACTTTTGACTGGCAATTTTGATCCAATAAAAATGGCACGAAGAGATAAAAGGAACACACTTTCAACAGAAAAAGTAAAACTGTAAAATAAGTTTGTTTTGTTCTGTTTGACTTCAAGTGGAGGGTTGACATTAGGAGCTGAAAATTTATTTTTGCAAGTGAAACATAAACACAGCATGATTGAAGGTTGTATTTTAGTATTTACTAATAATACTCACTGTAGAAAATAGATATTTTATTGGCTCATCACCCATCTGACATTCATGTGATTCATATCATAGCAATGATTTTTTGTTTTTGGTTAAATGCTTCCAGATGTTGTTTTTTTTTTTTTTTTTCAAAATGAGCATATATTTCAAAATGCTACCATGAGATTGCACAAGCTTCTTCTCCCCATGTTCATTCTTTATATGATGCCTCACTTGTTGTGTGTTTTTCTTAAAAGCTAAATCTATATTATACTTTTTTAATGACACTTGTTTTAGATTGATAGATGTGATTATCTATGCATGATCTTTACACCTCGCAATAAACTTAAAGGTCCAGAAACAAAAATTAACCCATCTAAATTCCATCCTCTTCTATATCAGGAGGTAGAAACAAACCATTAACCAGTAGTAAGTAGGACATAGGCGATACAACACAAAACACAGACCAAAAGCAACAGTAACAACTTAAAAAAGTAAGCTATACATCTAAAAAAGGACTGTTGCAACCAACGTTGATCTTCCGTTATTTATGGTATGATTTGTATGTTGATGTAAAGAGGCCAAGATTGTCTTCTAAGTTCACTCATTATTACAAGGTACAGAGGATAATGTGCACACTCATTACGTAGAAGGTTGATGCATTTCATCTGCAGTCTGCATGAACTGAATCTTTTCTATTTCCCTCAGGTGGTGAAAAGTCTGCAATAGAGGTGGATTGTGTTTAGCTCCTTGTCCCTTACCAGCTCTTGTTTTCCTCCTGGCTGTCAATCAGAACCTTTAATGTGTTATGCTCGACAAATTCCTACGTTAGAGCTACTGGGAAAAGCTGTAAGATCTAACATAACCAACCAGAAAAATCACTGCTTTTGACAGAAATTATGTTTCTATGTAGGACATTAATATAACGACTTTGTGTAACTGGATCATTAATTGGAAGGAGTGTTATTATAACTAGAAGTGTAGTGTTCATTGAGTAAGGGAATTCATTTTGTGAAAAATGTCAAACAAGTGGCAGTTTTTTGAGGATAATAGCAGGAAATGTTATACATGCTGCTTATAGGGTACTCCCAATGAAAATCTGAGTCAAATGGGTAATTCCAGGCACTGCTCAGAAGAACAGTGTACTACCGATTTAAAAACTAATCAGGAATTGAAAACCAAATTTAAGAAGTGATGAAAATGATCTCAAATTGCTGAAAATGATAACCAAGCAATAAAATTGTAGAGTATAAGGGGAAACTACCATTTAAATGATTAGCTAAAATGCCCAAGTCTCGCACCAGAGAGCTTTAGGGTAATCAGAGGCACTCTACAATTAACAGTGAGTACTGTTTTTATTTATTGGACAATTCTGCAAAACCAATCTTGTTGCAAGAAGTCCCCTCAAAGTCCCAGGGTTGAAAAATATGACTTGGACTGAAGAACATGAAATTTGTTAAATAAAATGAATCACTAATAAAATTGTTTCCTTTGGGTCTATGACCTGCAAAGAGGTCAGATCAAGCATCTGTAGATTATTTCCTGTGTGATGCTGAGCCTATTTCTCACATCTTAGGAATTTTCTGAGTTTAAGCACTTAAAAATACTTTAACAGGTAATTTTTTGCTTTATGCCAAAGAGAAAATGCTTTTGAAGTATGTGTTAAAACAACAACCCCAAAAACACTAGTAAGAAAGCAACATCTCTGTTCTAGACTAGCTGGTTATACATGCAGTTTTTACACTTCTGTCGCTTTGAATACAGTGATCCTAATATGGTCAAAGATTACAAATGGTCAAAGACTAAATATAGAAATCCAGGCATCAGACACAGAAGAAAATAAATTCTAACCATGGTGACATGGATCATTTCTGATAAAGGACATAACAATGATGAATTATGCATGTGAAATGGCCTTTGGAGATCAGCGGAAAAGATGATCTATGGAGACTGTGTTGCAAGTTAGTGCAAGTGCACACAGATCAGAAGGCTCCTCCAGCCATTTAATGCACATGCATGCAAACTCCCATGCTTTCCATCATCACATAGCAACAGCATGTAATCATTTGGTATGAGTCATCACTC
Source organism: Alfaro cultratus (assembly GCA_903066825.1). NCBI lineage: Eukaryota > Metazoa > Chordata > Actinopteri > Cyprinodontiformes > Poeciliidae > Alfaro > Alfaro cultratus. Next base: position 69,134 of record CAEFZX010017116.1, read on the forward strand.
TTAAAAACATCCCCTTTCCTCACACTCTACTCACAACTCCTGCTTGACTATACACCAACACATTTCAGCTTAATGGGATTTTTTTTCTCTGAGGTTCCACTTCTTTTCTGATGTCCACGTAGAAAGATAGGTAGGAGAAATGAGGTGAAATTAAACACCAGCCAAAGCAAGCAGCCAGAAACATTTGCCTTAAATAATGAGATAATCGGAATGCTTAAGGTCAGACGACGGTTAAAAAATGAACTTACATAAGGAGCAAAAATTATCCCTGTATTGAAACAAGACACTAATATTTGTCTTCTTAATACCAGATAGGTTAGCATTAGAAATGCATTTTGTAAAAGTGCAGAGTGAGTGTTACACGTACAGACAAGGTCATTGATCTAAGTTAAAAGCTCACAAACTTTATATTTCTCCTTTAAAATTTGTTAAAGATATTTTTCAAACTGTTTGAAATGCTAATATAAGTCTAGCTGGCGTCTATAATTCACGTTTTCTGTTGTCACATCGTCTTCTTTGAATTTGTGCCTTTGCGTCTGCTTGATCAGAGGTTTAATTTGCTTTTTCACTTTAGTATTCAAAGCTGCCTCTCCTCTTTTCTCTGGAGATTGGCTTGCCCACTTATTGTTGGTCTGCTAGCACCTCCAAACACAAGAAAGTTGCCAGTGTTTAATTCTATGTAGGTTATACTGTAAATGACAGATTACCATTATTCACAAGGGGGAACTTTCATCAAAATGCTAATGGCGTCAGAGGCTTTATCTTTAAAACTATACCTCTAAACAACATCCCTGGCAGGTTCTAATACATATTCATCATGGAAACAACACAAGTTCACACATTTTATGAAACAAGAGCAAAGCACTTACAATACTCTCAAAAAAATGAAGTGCAAGAGTAAGTAATTGTACTCGAGAGAAAAGTTGAACGTGTCAGCTCTAAATGCATGCAATAAACAGGAAAAGCTTTATAGTACAGACACAATGCACACATACATCTCCTTTTTTAAGGATAGATGAGTTTGAAGAGTTTCTTTGTTCTTTAAGAACTATTGTTAATCATAATGCATCAGCTGAGTGAGCCGATATTAAGATCGCAAGCATCATTGTCAGCTCTGTCGTGATTTATTAATTTCTAAACATAAAAAAACCCAACAACAATGACAGCAAAAAACATGTAAACATATAAGCAGTTTATGGGCAATTATGTTATTCAGGAAAAAATAAAGCAAATTTGACTAATTGTCTGAAACTCTCTGTCCTTATGTCCACCACACCGGAGGGAGAGTTACTATTAACCATTTGCTTAAACAGAGGTATCTTTCTACAGTACACATAAAATAGATCATGCTGAGTTATAAAGAACCACCGTGTGTTATTTACACAGCTCTGGGACAAATGTGAACCAATTAAGAAGTAATTAAACACCAGGTGATACAACAATTTGGTTAAAGCGCCCATTGTCAGATGTTAAGTGCATCAAAAAGTTAGTTAACGCCTCAACCACATTACTAAACAAAACACTTTGGTTTAAATCAGTGTTTCTTTAACTTTCCCGGCTTTGAGGATCACTTAAGCCATTTGTCATGGATCATCCAACTTGAGATTGAGCCACAATAACAGAACATCTTAATAGAAACAATGCAAAAATATTAGTCTCTTAACTCACTTATTGCATTCTTCTTTTTTCATCCTCATTAGAAGAGTGGTGCTGTTTTTTTTTAGGTATGAAGGCATAAATATTTGGCTCCAAACTGGGAAGTTTCAGGGCCACTCCACACTAATATGGTTGTGCAGCTTTATTTTTAGGCCAACTATTGTGGAAAATCCATGTTTACAATTGTAGATAGGATGCTTAGGCTGAATGTGGAGCCAAAAGTCTGTTAAAACTTTCTCCCTGAAAGTTGCTTTCAGTGTCCCATCTGATGCAATATCCACAAGGCCGTCCACCTGTCTTGGAGAAGCCTTAGAACTGACTTCCTCAATACGCATTTTATCCCCATATGGATTTCTAATACACTAAAAGCTTGTGTCTAAATCTCAGAAATATATTCCCAACTGTGAAGACAGGGCTTGCAAATGTTGCTTGAGGGATAAAACTGAGCTCCCATCCACATCCTCTTCAGTAGTGAGGATAAAATCTAAGAGTGTTCAAAAACTTTCAAGACGGCTGCACTACAATTCCCTCTTGAAGTGTGTGGCTTTAATTTAATTTTTCAAGACTTCATACCTGCAAAAACAAACAAACTGAACATACCAACAATCAGCAACAGTGATGGTTAGGTGATGTTTTAGGCCATTGCAGTTTTTTGCCTGGGACCAGAGCACACAGTTCAGTCATTCAGATTGCCATAAATAAATGTGCTGTAAACTAATATAAGAAAAATATCAAAGTGTGAATAAATCAAGTGTAAGGCTGTTTTTCATGCAAGCTAACGCTTTGCAAAGCTGTGTTAATGCAAAAGGACAGTAGTCCCAAGCACATCACTGAATCTAGGACGAAAACAGAAAAAAAAGAGAAAATGAATGACATGTCAGTTAAAAATTTAAATCATAAGTTTTCCAGATCTAAAGTATCCTTAAGTTTCTTCTCTTTATCTCAATCTTCACCAACAAAAACAGCTCATAATTATGAGGAGGAAGGAAAATTATATTTGGCTTTCAAAAAAAAAAAAAAAAGACAGGAAAAAAAGTTAATACTTTGTAGATGCATTTTTTTTGTGTCTACCAGCTTTCATGGCTTCATCTAACACATGAAAATGTTTTAATCCAAGCCATTTCACTTCATAGCTCTGGCTACATGTTTGAGGTTGCTGTTGTGGCTGAAGTTGAACCTCTGCACCTGCCTCAAGTCTTTTGCAGCCTCTTAGATATTTCCTTTCAGACAAAGGAAATCCTGTTCTTAGATGGATTCATCTTCCTGACCCTTTTCCCAGAGCAGGTAAATGACAGACATTCATAGCACGATGCTGGCACCACTTTGCTTCCCTGTGGTGTCCATTGTTAATTTTACACCACACTAAGCATTTAAATATAATTTCTTCTTTGCTATGCATTTTTTCTACATAGTCACTATTTCTGCCACATGGCTTGTAAAAAACAATGAATGGCAAAAAAGGGTTTCTTCTACTTGGAAAAAGCCAGACTTGTGAAGAGCTTAACTAATAGTTGCCCTGACATCAGCTACTTAAAATGGAGCTGTTGACATCTAAAGCTTCTGCAGAGTAACCATGGGCATCTTGGCAGAATCTATAACTAATTCACGCCTTGCTGGATGCATGGCCACGTTTTAGTAAGTTTACAGTTGTGCCATACTCTGTACATTTTCAGAGGATGGATTGGACAGTGCTCAATAAGATATTCTATGCCTGTGACATTGGTTTAGGATCTAACCCTACTTCTTTGCTACTTTCTCCCTGACCTGTTTAATGTCTTCCTCGGCCTTCATGGTGCAGTTAGTTAGTGTCCTCTAGCAAACCTCAGAGGCCTTTGCACAGCAGATGAATTTCCAATGAGACATAAATAAATACAGGTGGACTTCTGATAAGAGCTGGATGCACTGGAATTTATTCAGGGCAATCAAAATACACACCACACCACTTGGATTTTTATTTGTCATGCATATTTTCACCTTACATTCTGCAATAATGGACGAATCAGTTGTATCTTATCGTACTTTAAGTCAGAATAGAAAAATCCTGAGAACATATATTTAGGTTTGTGGTTGTAATATAACAAAATCTGATAGGATTCAAGAGCAATTAATACTTTAGGAAGTAATAATAGCCATTTTTTAGCACGGCCAGCTGGATGTCAAAATAGCATCCAACTGGATGTCATGAGCTCATGCTGCTGTTTCTCTACTTCTCCACTGTAACAAAGAGACAATTGTCAAATCAAGTTAATTTGTATAGCATATTTCAACATTTCAAGGCAGTTCAAAGTGCTTTACATCATAAAAAACAGTCAACAATTATATGTAATCAATTAGAAATTATCACCAACTATTGTAAATCTAGCTGGTACTGATGCCCAATTCAGATTTTTTGCTGAAATCCAATTATTTCATTGTTTACACTATAAAATGATGCAGACTCGTGAATGGTTTATGACCCCAGAGTGGCCTGTGTCTTTACTGTTTTTATTTGAATTTGAAACGGGCACCTTGTGCAGTTAGCAACTTCACTGAAATGGTAATCTCTATATTTTATGGATTGTACATATTCCTTCAAGACGGTTCAAAATGTCTATATTATGCATTTTTCTCAGCAGACAGGGGATACAAGCAATGCTGTGTAGTCCAGTTAGTCTTCTTGTTGCTGCTAAAACTCTCTCTTGACCTTATGTAATGCTTGTGTTGTTGGATAGAGTTCTCTTCTCAATTAATTGTACTGCAACATAATCTGACAACTTTCACTATTCAAAATTTTTGCAGAAAAGACAAAATTGCTCTGTCTCTAATCACTATAATATCCTCCAAAGAACATGAGATTGCCTACTATCAGGAGGCTTTTGCCATGTGTCTACTTTCACTAATCTGGAGAGTCTACCAATTAAATTTGAAACATCCGTTGGTATGTAATTTCTGATAAATTTTTAAGTCTAAAAATGTGTGTATTTTTAAACTTAAGACAACTTTTTTTCCTTTGAACTCGAACGTCTTAAGTAATATTAAGTAAAATTTGTTCTGAGGCAACACGGGATCACAGAGTCAGACTATGTTTGTACTTTTTCTATATCATACATTTATCACAGTAGATTTACGACCCAGGTTGATAATCTGTGAGAACATCATACCCGCTTAATACTCAAAAACTTCTGCTGTTTAAATCGAAGTGAATCAGACTGTAGTGTTAAAGAATCAGTCTCTCAGAGGAAAAGATACACAGCTGGTGTCATTACCTGCCATTCACAGCCTTCACCTTTTCCCTCAAGACTGGCTCAGCTTCCTTTCATCCACCTCCATCATGATGCCATCCAGACTCCATCACCAGGCTTAGACACTTTGAGTGTCGACCCCCAGTCTGACATCTACAATGACGCATGGCCCTGCTTTTAGAGTCAGGTCGCACTCAGCCTTACATAACTCAGGTCTGTTAAAATGCCACTCTCTATCTGCCATTGTCTGGCTATGCAGCCTGTAGAAATCAAAATAGCTCCTGTAGCGAACGAACACTGCAGAGAACTGATTGAAATGCTGGACAGCGCATGAATAGACCTCAAACTGTGATAGGAAAAATGGTAGTAATGATTGCAAAACCTTGTTGCACTGTGGCTTGAACTAAAAAAAAAGTCTTCAGCTGTGTTTACAGACATACAAAATGAAAAAGAAATGTGTAGAATTAAATTACAGAGATTATTCTCACTGAAAATACTGAGAGATACCAGCTGGCTGGATGAATTTGGAAAAGAAGTTGGATGATAATAAATATATGACTGCACATTGCTGATATTTGTATATAAAGAAAATGAACATGAACACAATGACCTTGAGGAAACATGGTCTCAAATTAAAGTTCTAATATATTTCTGGATAAAGCAAACCAAGCTAGCACACTGTAAACTTCTAGAGTTACTGGTGTTTCATTAATAATATTAGAAGCACACATTTCTATCTGATTTCAGTGTTTGGAAAATGATCAATGCTTATTTATAGCCAGGTGCAACCGCTGAAAACAGACTTTGCCTTCAGTGCCACAGTTATCACTGATTTGATTTCATGCATGGGGAACAAAGTCACTCATCAAAGCCTAGAAAAAATGTTTTGGAATGATCCAATTAGATATTATCCAGATGTTTAAAATTAGCTGAGTGTATTAGAGTCAACAAGCATCATTAGGACAAGAACATTTTATTTCCATGGTCTGAGAAACAAATAAAATATCAGGAAGATTTACTCACTGTATAAAACATTCAAATTGGAGCTCTATAGGGTTCGAAGCAGAAACTGGAGCTAGATACTCACATGAATATTTACAAGTGTAGAAGTTGCTGCTTTTTACTTGTTTTTGTTCATGTTTAGCAGTTACTGATGTGCAAGCTGGTTGTAGCTGCTGAATTTCAAATACAGGAACTATTTTCATTACACAGATTGTACTAAAAAGTACTATTAGACAAAAGCTAGTGGTAGAAATAAAAACAAGCATTCCTTCTATGCTACACGCTTTATAAGAAACAGGTAAGGATATCACAGACTGAATATTTTCTTCACTCTTCGTGATGATGGTAATTGAATGGACTACATGTGATAATTACATAATTTCAAAAGTTTATTTTAACTCAATGCTTTTCATCATGAGAAGAATGAGATAAAATGCTTCCCATTGTTTTAACTGCAGCATCACTCATTAATAAAAAAGTGACATTCTGCTGTGACCCCTCAGGTCAGATGTTGGTCTTAAAATTTTAAGGAGTGCCTCATCAGGTCATAACCTGGAGTTCTGCTAATTTTATCATTAAAAAGGCAAAACATTTGATCTCTGATATCTGCAGTACTTCTAGTGAGGCTAAAGAATGGACAACTATCATGAGCTGCAGAAATATATGCAACTTGTGCCCATCACCTGGACTCGATGTCCATGCATGCACTTAATACAACCTGCTTTTTTAATTCAGTATTGAAATGTAGCAGACATCAAATGCAAAGTTGATGCAAAATATGGAACTTGCACTTCTTAATGAATTACTCATTGGTTGTATTTATATGATGCAAAATACTAAAAGCCTTGACATATGTAGTTTTCTATCAACATTCTTCCTCTCTGCTTTTAGAGAAGGATCCATGACAGACTTTCTATGTTCATAAGAATTTAACAAGTGCTTCAACACATAGATTTTTAGTAACATCTTATATATAGGTTTGGTTACCAATGGCCCTGATGAATGGTTTTAAAGTAAAAACACATATCACTACTTCCACAAACATAAAAAAGGAAAATAAAGTGGCTGAATTAAGGGGTTCTTAAAAGCTGCACATTGTTAAATAACGGAAGATAAGTTGTGCATGTAGGAAAAGATACTTAAGATAACTACAATGGTTTAAGACTTCAAATAAACTTATTTGCTGAATGTTTAACAAAACCTATGAGTTTCAAACAGCCCACACTGAACAGACTTGTTTCAACCTATAGCTTCTATTTTATGATAATCTGGTTTCCCACCAACTTATAAACTGCCAGGTGCATGTCACAGTCTGTGTCCCAAGGGGCTTGCAGATAATAAAGAAGAGTGCAATTTCACAGTTATTGCATTTTTTTGAATGAGGAGTGCGAACTTGAATTGTTCTGAATCCTGCAGGACAGTCGCAGGCACCGACAGTCATCATAAAAAAGAGAAAAATGGTCTTATAGAAAAACAATAAATGGAAGAAAATGGATAATATTTAGTACTCGTTATTTGATGATTTATTATTTAAGAAATGAACAATAGTTCAGTGTTTTTCATTGTACTTCCCTTGACTTGGTGATGGAAAATTAAAGTGACTAATACAGAACTAGAAGTCGTTCTTCATAGCATTATTATAATAACACTGATTTTTATGCCATTTACTTGATGCAAAGCCATAAAAACAACTAAAAGGTTAGACGTTTTTAAAAATTGTGCTAGAATACATGATGCCACACCAAATTAACACACCCACAATACTTAATTATGAAGTTAGCACATTGGCATATATTTTTGATTTCCAGTTCAGTCATTATGGCACAGACTATTTTTAACATGTTGAAAAATTTGGCATTGAAAATCCATGATACTTTATCCACTTAAGATAAAAGCTATGGGAACATACCTAAAATAAGAATCTAAATCTCCCATTTTTATGTACTTCAGTGTTTTCTTCCGCAATACAGGTAAAGCTGTTCTGTATATTCTCAGTACTGCTTTTCTTCAAGTAGATGGAATACAGAAATGTCAATTAGGGAAAAAAAGCAGAACAAAACATGATCAAAGCATTTGCTGTCAAAATACTGCTTACTGTCTCTCTTATGTAATCTGGCTCACGGATTGCCATATTTTGCTACTTTTCCCATTTTAAGGCAAATTATAGCCATCTGAAACCTCTCAAGGTTGTCCAAGTCAAGCGCTGTGTGTTTGTGCTCTGTAGACCAGAGGGCCTCGGCTGAAGCAGACCAAAAAGCACTTGGTTGCCTAGGTAATGTGCTGCAATCAGATATGGCCTAATGATTTGTTCTGTTAACTCCTATAAAATTTCAGCATACGTGCCTCCAGTCATAATATTTGCTGGATCATTAACTCATTAACTAATTTCAACATTGAAAGCTCCTTCATGAGCCTTATCCAAACATTTGTGTAGGACTGAAATCACAAGATGCAGATGTATGAAATGTCATGATAATTAACGACGTTGGTGTCTGTCCTGAAAACCTCTATTCAAGCAAATTCTGTGGTTGGAGGTTTTTAAGTTACTCAGTGGAGTAACCTTATTTGGGATTAGGATTTCATTTTTTTGGCATTTTGGAGTGGAATGAAATAATCAACATTTGTTCTTCATCAGTCACTTCCAGTTGCATTTACTCCTGGTAATATTATGACACAGAGCAAAAGGAAAGCAAAATCAACATATCCCAGAAGCTTCACGCTTCCTGTATATAAATACTTATACATATGTGGAATTATATGGATAAAAATAAAAACCACACATATGCATCTTGTTCATTTGCATGTTGCTGTTACGTGTTAAGGTCATCTGTCCCGTGAGTTCTTTAGATTCTTCTGACTGGTTGGTTTTGCGACCTCTCTTACCTCTCTTTCCTGTAAAAATTGTTTAGCCTAATAGCAGCATTTTGTAATGCCGATACTACAGTGAGATAAATTTTAATATGGAAAACAATATTTTCACACTGATGAAAACCAAATCTGAACCTTTGAATTTGCTGACAAGAGGTACACAACAAATCTGCCAATACAGTGAACCCTCGCTATATCACGGTTCCCCTTTCACGGTCTCGCTGCTTCACGGATTTGCGTCGTGCATTGTGTTCTGCATTCTGATTGGCTAAACAGTCTCTTTGCTTCTTCTCTACCTGTGTGTCAATAACGTTGTGGTTTAATATGTACACGTACGTAAAACAGCTTGCCAAATTTACGTTTGCAAACATAATCAATGGTGGCATGTCGGTTTATAAGAATCTTTTTTGCCCAGAAGAAAAAAAGAGCGACAACATCTACTGATAACTATGTTCTTCTCTCGAAAAAACACACCTGCACCGGACTTTAGAAGAAAGAAACGCTACAGAGCGGAGTCAGGACGCAGCGGCTCAGTCAGAAGAGCAGTGAAATACACGTGAGTCACTATTTGTCCTGCTGTACTTTGTATTTTTTATCATAATCATTTTTCATTTTCTCTCGTTCTGATCCAATGACTCGGGTCGCGGTGGGGCGGTGCTGATCTCCGCAATATGAAGCCTTCAGTTCGTAAAAAACCCATTTATACAGTACTTTTATTTGTTAAACAAATTCTTGGGCCTGTAAAAAGGTTTTGTTCTTTGGTTTCAATGTATTATGGAGTATTTCATTGTATAATAATTGTAAAAAAAATAAAGGTTTCTACTTAGTGGATTTCACGTATCGCGGGTTCTTTTTGGAACGTAACCCCCGCGAAAAACGAGGGTTCACTGTATACACATTTTACAAAAAAAATCAGTATATTGAAACATTTTCTTTCCCTGTGCACACAAGGCTTTCTGTGGTTCTGCTGCTCATGCTGCAATTACACAGTCACTGAAGATAAACAAGCTTTAATGGCGACAATTATCACTGTTCCCTCAAAACCAAGATTTTAATCCAGTTCATGGCAGCTTTCTTCTTGTTGTGGGTCACAAGTTCAGTCGGACACAACTGAAAAGCAGCCAAATGAGGCGAGATTCACCTTCAAAAACAGAGAAAATGCTTCTTGTTGCCTTTTTTTAATTGAAATGAGTGAGGTGCAAATTACTCATGTGAGTCCACCATGAGGAAAATTCATTACTACAGAGTTAAGATCATTAGTTTGCAATAGGCAGTTTTGCAGGGGGGAAAAAAAGCAAAAAAGTATTTGAGAACAATAACTGCTTGGGTGGTCCAATAACAGCACCATGGCTGATGTAAAAACAGATGGCAAGCAGCTAACTAAACCTGTGCTATTTACGTTGGATTTGTGCTTGACATTTGATTATCACCTTATCATTTCACAGACTTAGAGCCTTATTACAGTCATTACTTTGTACAGCAAATTAAGCTTTAGTTCCCAGTTTTGAACAGAAAATAACCGTTCACTCAATTATAATTATGAGCAAGGAAATAATGTTCCTTGCTCAAAGAATTTCTGCAAAAAAAAAAAAAAATGCTGTCCATAGCTTTAGGATTATGTGTAGCTATTGGTTACGGTTCAAAGACTAAAATCCCACACTGAATTTTTAAATGCAGTAAAGCGAAGTTCATTGAAGGGGTGGGATTATATCCATAGGAGGAAGAATGAAGCTAACTTGTAGTTCCCTCCACAGTTTCTCTAATATGGTAGATTCAAGACAGGACTCTGACTGGGCTGCTGCAAAACATTAGCAATACATCTAGTGATACAAACTAAAATGTTACGCAAAATATAAATAAACTGAGGTAAAAAACTTTGTCTTTAGGTATAGTAAAAGCAACAATTTATTAAATTGTCTTTACCTTTTTTCACTCTTTAGTTTTCCTCCTAAGTACTTTTGTTGTTTTTGTCTTCTGAACAAAAGTAAAAATATATGATGTTAATGGTTTATATAGGTAAATACATTATCTTAATAAAATTAGGACAGTTTATTACTGCAAGCCATCTTGAAATTAAAAAAGTAGGTCTTTTTATAAAATATTTGTGACAGTGTGTGTTAGAAAAATTATCTGAGTTCATTCACTTATGAGTTTATTTGAAAGGTTGCGTTTTTCATATTATTATTCACAGATTGTGCTGGTTACTTGACTCCTTTTGTTTTGTGATACACTATTAACTATTTTCTAGGTGTTTGCTGGGGGTTAGGAAAGTTTTCACATGCTTGTGTTACCAGCTGCTTTGATCATTAGTTGTCTGTGTTGCCTGTGAAGCCAATTTACAATAGTCAGCCTTGTGTCCTTGTAGGGGCATGTCAACAGAAGGTCCCAGAACATCTTGTGGGAAAGTGTATTGATCAATTGTTTGCGTGACTATGTGAAAAGCCCAACCTCTTTTCTTGTAAACTTAATAAAAAGTAGTTGGGGGCTGAGAGCCGACGGAGTTGAGCCCGGACAGTGTTTGACGGCGGTCCTCCGCGTCAAACACGCTTCGCTGGCTTCTCTCCCCTCTTCTGCAGAAAAGTAATCTGTGTCTCTGGTTGATTCTTGCAGGTTAGGAACCAAAAAATAAACCTATCAGTGTGATTTATTCTTCACAAAAAGAGTATTCATATTAAACTAAACTGATTCCAAACATATCAAAGTGAAAATTAAAATGTAGGAAAAAGAGGAATATTTCTAAAAATCTTATTTTTACTGCGCTCTTAAAACCATAGCATATCATGATGCACAAAAAAACGCACATTCAAGAAGTGCTTGTAGTATCTATTCTGGCATTTTTAAAAAAAAGCCAATTCAAATAAACAGATAAATAAACATGGGATCTGATCTGTAACACTTTCCTTAACCCCTGCTCAGAGGCGAAAGCTGTGGGGATCCTCGTCTTGCTTCCTTACACTTTCTGTGTATGACCGGATGAAGCGAGCTTCCCCTAATGACATTTGAGGAATTTTCCCACAGCTAGAGCAGACAGCAGCCAAGAGATTCATCTCCATTTGGATGTTTAGAGTGGGACAGTCCCAGTGCTGATACCACCTCTTTGTTCAGATCAGTGTTGCTTTCCTTTTTTTTTTTTTACCAGTATTTTTTTCTTATGAAAACATTTTTATATACCAACATGTTTTACAAAAAAACATTGTTTGTAGATAGTCATTGCCCATTACTCTGGTACGGTTGTGTTGCATATTTACAGTGTTGAGTATATCTACAGTATATGAAATATATTTACATAAGTAATTAAACTTTTGCTACCAAACAAAGAATCAGTTCTCATTTTATCCCTTTCTGAAACAGAATCTCTTTTTATAATAAATGCAAGTATATTTACTTCAGTGTGTTATAAAATGGCACTATGTGCCCAGAGAATTCATAATGCCACCTTTTTAACAGTAACTTGCAGTGTGAGATTTGTTTTTCTGCCTTCACAACAGTTAAACTCTACTACAAATTCTGCTATATGGATACATCTCCTTCTCTCCAATACCCCAAAATGAAATTGAATGTAGCCAACTTCAGTATAAATCCCCCTGTTTGGGAGTTTGCTCGAGAACATTAGTGAACAAAACGGATGGAGACCAAAGAACACAGCAAACAGATCATGTATAAAATTATAGAGTACGTTCAAGATTTATGCTTCGAAAATATCTGAAGCTCTGAACGTGTCTCATAGCGCTGTTCAATCATCATCTAAATTAGTGTGGCACAATTGGCAACCTACCAATTAATCTGTTCTTTATTAAAAGAAGCAGCTAAGAGACCCTTGGTAACTCTGGAGGAGCTGCAGTGACCCACAGATCGTGTGGAAGAATCTGTTGACAGGACAACTATTACAAAGCTGCTATTTATATAAGATTAAGAATAAAGCAATTATTAGAACATCACCATTAAAAAGTCACATTTAAAATTTTCAGTGAACCATGTAGGGGACACAGCAGACATCTGGAAGAAGATGCTCAGGACAGATGAAACAGAAATGGTAAGTGAGGAGGGAAACTAACTCTACACACCATCCTGGCTGCCATTCAAGATGAGGTGCAGATGATGTTGCTGTGGTTCATGGTAGCATCATCCTATGAGTGCTTGTCTTTAACACGGACCTGAAGAAAGACAAAATTGTAAGAACAATGAATACTTTTATAAATTTTTTTTCTTCCGCTTGTCAATAATGAATGTTTAGAATAAAAGGGAGAGTAGAAACAATGCATGCAGCATTGAATAAAAGTTGTATAGTGAGTACATGGTAAAAGTTGAACAGGCATTTCATTAAGTGTAACAAAAAGCAAAAACTTATTTTAGAAACTTGCTAAATGTTTCCATTTAGTTTGTTTGTAGATCACTGTGAAATATGCAATTGCAAAGCTTCTATGGGAACTCACAATTATTTCCCCCTCCAATTATGCATCACCACTGATGCAGGACTGGGCACCAAGGGCTGAACCAAGCTCTTTATCTCACCCTCCAGTTTCCCACTGGGGGGATTCACATTTTAAGAGTCACATTAGCCTTTGGGAAATTATTAGTTTTTGGAAACATAGATGCTTTGATTATTCATTGTATAGTTTTCTCATATTGTTTGAATCTTCAGATTATATACAATATTCAGATCACTTGAAATGAAATGTTTTATTCCAGTATCTTTGAGCTCTCACATAACATTCAACTTAGTTTTAAAAAAAAAGTTATTATGAAATGTGTCCCAATTTGTATTCCACTTTCCTCACTTTTGGCAATTCAATAAAACACTTGAGCAAAAGAAAAATGTGCATTTGCAATTACAAAAGTCACCAAACAATTAAAATACGACTTTAAGCTCACACCAATATGCCACATACAAAACTAGCAGTAATCTCCCAATTACCTTCAGTACATAAAAAACTGTATTCAGAGTACTTGAGATATTTCCCACTTTGCCACATTGCAACCATAATGTTCAAGTCTACTTCGTGGAGATTTTAAGTGATAGACCAATACAAAGTCAAACATAGTTTTCAAAATTTTGTTAAGACTAAACTGAACTATCTGGTCAACACACAAAATGCTAACACTGCTGATTGCCCTGAAATTCCCATACTGTACCCTAGCACTGGCAGCAAAAACTTACAAGAGGAATCACAAGGAGAAAATTCATTAAGTATTTGGTTTTAATGTAGCAAAAACTTAAGTTCAAGGGGTATAAATATCTCTACATAGCACTTTGTTAGCTTCTGTAGATCACTTTAAGTTTTCATCTCAGTCAGTTTTACTCATTTTGCTCCTCTTCAGATATTTCAGCTAAAAAGAACACGCTTGTTTCACAGGTTCCACAAGAATGTTGATATCTGTATTCTAATTAGATGTATATATATTTTTTATAATGACTTTTGTTAAGCAGAAGACAATCAGGCAAACTTAATTGAATAACATGAATATAACGAAATGGATGTGGTTCTCATTACTAAGACTGCATCCTGAGCATATGATGTGCTAACATACGGGGGTGGTGACAAAGGATGACGTACCAGAACTGCCATAAGGGGGCTCATAAACAACAAAGAATGACTGACAACAGTGCTATTTATAAACATGGCTGATTTTGTTTTTTTGGTACCGCTTGTCTGTGGAAGTTTAAGCTCAATTTCTCACTCATAAGGATATTGTGACCTGTGTTTTTATATTGTGTCTTTATATTAAAACAAAAACGTAATATAGAAAATATAATAGCTCAAATATGTTTGATAAAACTTCATTTTATCATGTTAATATGGTACAAGAACGCAGAGAATCAGTGGGTGAACAATACTTATTGCAACAGAGAGTGGTTTAAGAAAAGGGATTTATGTTTTTTTCTTCAGTCTTCATGGTTATGGATGTAGGGCTGTTTCAGCAGAGAGAGGTTCACAGAATATCAATCAATATGTTCACATATTTTATTTAAACCTCACCTGCAGCAGCAGCAGCTCCACAGAATGACTTCATGGTCTAATATAGTGTCACGCAAACACCACCACCAAAGTTTAAGGGATGGAAAAGTGACCAAAAAAATGTTAAGACACTGTTTGTGAGAAAAACAATATACATTCTTTTGGAAATGAATTTGTCACTAATGTCAAGACGAGGGGACATTTATAGCACAATTTAAAGATCAGCAACATTATTTCATACTATTTATCTTCACAAACATCTTCATGATCTGCAGTTTTGCTCTCTCACACACAGTTATTTAAACCTTTATTGAGGCTCACAATAGCATGTTAACCTTTTGCTTTACATTCATACATCTTGAACTGCTGCACATTTTCACCTAACAATCACATTGAGTTGTATTAATATTTCATGTGATAACTGTGGAGTGGAAGTAAAAGTAATGTTTTCATCTTTGGAAAATAAAATCTGAAAAACATGGCTGTCAATTGTATTTAGGCTTCCTGAGTAAATGCTTTGTAAAACCACCAGTGTTTTGGGTTATATCGCTTCCAACTTTGCACATCAAAAGATTACGCTTTGTGCCCTTTCATCTACTTAGCTTATCATACAAACTATTTCTCTGTCAAATACTCCTAGAATGTTTGTAAGTGGCATAAGAGAGGAATGTTGCTGTGATGACATGCTGAAGGCAGAGTGTCGGAAAGAGTAGGAGCTTCTTAAAGAGACAGAGGCCCAATTTCAAAGTGTTGCATTATGAAATCAAACTTCTTTTAAGTTATGTTTGATATACAGCATTTTTATGGCAACTGAAGGTAACAGTTACTTTATTGTTCTATAAAATGGCACTGTGTGCCTGGAAAATGCGAACCACTCCTTTAAGGCCATGTACACACATAGCTGGGTCTTTATTAAAACAAATATATCTGCCATATTATACAAAAGAAATATATATATTCTACACACCTGATCACTTTCACAAAAGTTTTCATCCACTTAAACCCACTCAAATATGCCAATGAGCATTGCTTAAAACATGCAAAAACATAGTAGGTAATGTAGCACAGGGTCTTCAAAACAACCATGACCTGCTGTTATGAATTAAACATAATGCCAGGAGGTTAATTTGCATGGACAGAAGGATAGGTTGAAATACTTTTATAAGAAAACAGAGCTTTCATGTTTATGACAGGCTGAAATGCATAAAAGTTTAATTGTTTTCCCAGATAAATGCTTACGTGTGGACTTGGACTAAAACTGGCAGCAACATTCTCATTGTTTAATTTTTGCATTTCTTTAAATATCCTGTGTAGCATTACAGGTTACAGTAAATAATAAAACATTATTCCAAAATGCATTTCTGAGTGAAAGGCAGAAGTGTTTCAGAAAACCCAATATGTCTGTTTCATGATGTTATCAGTGGTTCAAGCAGAAAATGTGAACATAAAAGCCATGCTCCCTGGTTCATGAATTATTCACACTTGCAGTAAATCTCCTGTAAATCCTCGTGTCTTGGTGACATTCTTGGCGTCATGTAGACAAGGCACGACAAGATAAAGATAGAATTATTCGCCTCTAGGTCATGATCTGCCTCCCTGCAAATCTCCTCTTAACCTTGTTCCATGTTTTTCTGTGAGAAGCAACCATGTCAACATCCGAGCCACACCGACACCTTATGTATTTTTGCTTTTCTAAAAGAACAAAAATACATTGCATTTATACAGGTATTAGTGTAGAAATTTATAAAATGCAAAAGCAGTCTTTGTTACTGTTTAGAGAATAAGCTGAATTTGAACAAACATTAAATGGGAAGTACCGATATGTTTCATTAAAACGTTCCTTTCTTGCTCTACAGCAAGAAAGGAATTCAATATATAAGATACATAGGTATATTTAAATGAAGATAAATCTATCTTTTGGGTAATTTTGTTTTTGGGTATAGGCTATCATACTTTTAAAGCCTTCCTTTTCAATCAATAACTAATGGTCTATATAAAGCAAAACTGCAATGCTTTGATCTGAATTTCTCGTTATTGCAGCTCTACAAATCAGCGTTATTTTATTTTATTTTTTTATGTGAATGAGACATTTCACGCCACACCCTCCAGATCCCAATGCGTTACACTCAACCCCGTTCGGCCATTTTTGTAGTTTGACAGTAGCCCTACTATCATCACATGAATGCATCTCAATGGTGTTAATACTGGATTTACACCGGCACCATCCACACCAACTACCTACAATATGGAGTGTAGTTTAACTGTAGTAACCATGCATATCAAATGTGTATTGAAATATTAATGCAGTAAACAAATGCTCGACATGATTAAGGAAGTAGCTAACAGGAGAGTCAAGAACGTCACCGAATACATTTAGGTCATGTGTTTCCCAAGACAAACGCTGAAACAACAAAGCCAAATAATTATATCCAAAACATGCAGTACAATTATATCTTCAAGGAGGCAGCTAAAAGCTAGCATACAGCGCTAACAGAAGCAGAAGGCTCAATGCTACTATCAATCCCATGACCAGGACACAATATTCCAGTTTAGAGTTATTTGCTGCTTAACGCTTTGCTGTGTCCCTTGTTTCAGTAGAGAGACAGAATTGACGCCTCCATCAGACGAAGTCTTTCGGAAAATCCCTCTTGATACTTGCGGACATTGCTGAAGCGCTCCAAGTGCTCCAGGGTACATTTCCTAGAAAGTTAAGATTTAACCAGACACTTCAAAGAGGCTCTGTAAGGAATCCTGTGCTTTGATACTAGATCTGTTTACTTGCAACTTCGGCATGGTTGAACTTGGGCTACAATCGCTAAGAGGAAAGAAATGGCAGATTCACAAAACCGATTAACCGGAAGTCATGACTCTTTTTTTAAATTTTTTTTTATTTATTTATTTATTTTTTTTAGCAGTTCCACTGCAATTGCGGTGACATCATGAACAAGAAAAACGTAGAGAAAAATGAAGTGGCTGAAAAATATAACAAAAATAAGTAATGCATGAATAAATAAATAAATCTATGAAACACTGGGAGAGAATTTTTTGTTTGTTTTTGCATTCCTTGACAAAGTACACAAAAATACATTTAAGGGCTAAAAAGTGGTTTTTGCACAATATGTCCCCTTTAAAGGAAACCGTTTGCTAAGGATCAATATCAAATCAAAATCTGAAAACGTGGAAGAATGTACTTTCCTCAGTTAAGACCATAATATCACTTTTTATCCTGCAGTGAATGTGCTACTTCACCCTGAACATACCACCATGACCATAAAACATAGTGATGGCAGCATTATTCTGTAGGTCCCTTTTCTTCAGCAGGGAGAAGCCGGTCAGAGATCCTGGATACAGGTAAATATAGGGCAGCTTTGTTAGAAGCAGCATAAACTCCGTAGTGGGCCTATGGTTCACCTTCCAGCAGGACGACAACTCTAAACATACAGACAGAGCTAGAATGAAATGGTTTAGATAAAAGCATTCATCTTACTGTGATCCAATCAGAGTCCAGACCTAAATCCAATTAACAATCTGGGGCAGGATAGTAAAGTTGATGTTCACAGATGCTCTCCATCCAATCCGACAAACCTTGAGCTATTTTGCAAAGACAAATGAGCAAAAATTTCAGTTCCAACAGCATTTGGGTTGTAGAGAACGCAGCATTTTTGTGTGTAAGAAGGAACAAGTGGAATCATAAACTAGACTCAATTTTCCACCACTGGCAAATACAAGGATCCAACATACCATGGTGTGAGGACAAGAGAACATATTGAATATACATAACAGTCTGGTTGTGAGGAGATAAGCAACATGTGCACTAGGGAAACTCACAGAGAAAAACAGATGCAGACAAAAAAAGAGACAAACAAACAGAAGAGGAGAAACAGACATCTGCTGCTGTCAGCTCAAATCGTGACAGGAAAAGTGTCTTGATTCCTGTTTTAGCTTTGTCATTGTGCAGCGCTTTATAAATATATTTAAGAGTACATGCAAAAGTATATAAAAATAAACAAACGGGGGACAATATGACCCATTAGTATCATAAGGCCTGTTTAAGTTTCAAGACACAAAATAAGGAAGAACAGAAAATAATCAGAACAAGACACATAGAAAGCACTGTGACTTCTGTTTCTGTGTTCATTTCACTGCATATCAACACTTAAAATCAGGCTCTACTTTTTCAGTGACTGTGCTCTTTAATGTTTTTTTTTTTTTGTTTCTTTTAATCAAGTCAGTTAACCCCTCACTCAAAGCCATTTTTTTCCATACAATATTTGTTTAGCTTTGATACATAAAAGCAAAACAATTTCAGTCTCCCTTCAGTAATATGTGCAAGTAAACAGAATGTTTTTCTTTACTAGCAAATGTAAACCCTGTGAAAATTGAAACTGTAATGTCTCACTGTGTCCCCTCTCCTGCTTTTGTGGATACCCGATTATACAAAGTGCTACTTCATTATTGTTTCTAATGCAGAATTGAAATTAAGCCCCGGTGGACATATTTTTGCTGCTACGTGTCCATTAAATCTGGAGCTGTGCCATGCTGAATGTCAATGAACGTCCCTGAACTATTTTTAGTTGCACTTTGTCTGACTTGTCTTTTCCACTTAAATATAACGTTGATGAATCATGAGAGACACAGCACACTGTTGAACACACATGTACAGAAGCCATCTGTAGGTAAGAGGTATGAGTCTCCGGTTTCACTTACCTTCAAGGGCTTATGAACCATATGTAGCCTGTCACACTGCACAGAAAAAAATCCAATAAGGAATTCCTTCTGTCTTTTCCAGTCCTGTAGGTTTTTACTTACTATGTCTTAAATCTTATTTTACGGAGTCACTGACTGATTTCAAGAGGCTTAATAGGAGACCAGTGTCTTAAGCCAAAGAGATGAATACCCCTTTCATCCTTTGCGTAATTGTCTTTTTCAGAAGATATATGGATACTGCAATGTGAGGCCAAAGTTTCCTTCAGAATTTAACCGGACTGACTGATGGTTAATCTTTTTGCCAGTTTTCACTGGCAGTTGGAAAAAAATCACCCTGTCTGTTTTTTGCAGAAATGCCCAAACCCACCCATGACAAAATGCTGAGTGCCAAGCCAATGTAAAATAAATGGCAGCATCAAACAATAACCACACTTGGCAGTGAAAGAAAGAGAAAACCGTTCCTCTACTCCAAGTTAAGGTTATGTGAACCGACCTGTGTGGATGCTCCACAGCCAAGAAACAGCAACCACAGAGGACTTTTCTTTCTTCCCCTGCAGGCTGAGGTTAGACTGGCTAATTACTGTGTTTGTTATTGTAGATGTAGATAGAAGCAAATTACTGGGCGGAGCAAAAGGAAAAAAAAAGCTAGCCTCTTTCGTTCCCATAAGTCTTCTTCATTAAACTTTTGTTTCCTGCTCACATCCAACCTACAATGGTAAAGAGAGATTTTGTCGTAAAGAGAGATTTTGTCGTAAAGGCCTCTGTGTAATATCACATGATTTGCATCTGTTATCAAACATGTTTCATGTGAACACATGTCTCCATTAAAAAGATTGACTAAAACTGTACTTATATGTAAATGTTTTCTATCTGTGGGTTTTAGTCTTGGGGTGTAGGATTTTGATATTGTTTTCTAGGCTTTGATTACTTTCGTCCCACTCGGGTTATTAGTTTTATTAGATTTAACATTTTGGATATACTAGGGGTTTTAAATCCTTTACAACTTATTTTTTCTGAATTTCAATTTTTCGTAACTTTTTTTGAAACAATTCTAATATTCTTCGGTAAATTTGAATTAAATCTTCTAAGGCTCCTGGTGGTCCAATCTCTACCACTGGAGAGACCAGGCTATATTTTTCATATTTTTCCCAGTTATATGGGAGAAAAATACGTAAATTAATTTTATATGTGGGTGCTTTGATCAATGTATAAGTTTCTTGTGGGCATTCACATAGCAAACAAATGGTGTAAACGTAAAACAGGTCCTTCTGAAAGTGAATAAAAAAGGTCGTCAAAGTCTAGCAAGTATAGCTGTGAGTAAAAAAACCCACATTTTTATATTCACTCAATTTATATCTGTCCTGTATAGCAATTAGAGTGGTATTTTGAAACATTGAGGTGTGACAAAAAAGCAAAGACAGAATAAATCTGGGGCAAATATCTATCCTTGAGATGGTAAGTCAAATGAGTATGATATGCTAGGGACATATGAATTTGTCTCAGTAAAGGAAGAACTCTCTGTAAATATTAAGATTGCCGAGCAATTGCATCTTATTAGAACTCAAGGAAAGAAAAGAGTAACGCATCAGCTATCAGGAAGCACAAAAAGAACCTTTTCAGTTTTGAGGCCTTGTATTTGTTCAGATTTTTTCTGTAGGCTTTAATAGCTGAGCTCCCCAGTAATGACTGTCCTTGACTTTTTGTTTAGTGTCATGAACAATATTTTGTAGAACTGCTGTTAGAGTTCAACAAGGGGCACTGAAGACAACAAGTGGAAAATGAAGAAAGGTTGAGACAAGGGCCTATAGACAGAATAGAGTCAGAGACCAGCTCATATCTTTTTCATTACATTGTGTTATGAAATAGAGTAGTAGGTGGTGAGGATAGGACGCGGTGGACCCAGGTTGTTGTGAGAAATGACGATTTTAATGATAAACACAAAGGTGAACAGTCGTGAGCTATGAGGCAAGGAAACGCAGACACTGGTAGAACTGGGAATACAGCACATTAGACACACGACAGCAAAGAGAAGGACCCAGTGGGGAGCAGGGAGCACAGGTGGGGTTAAATACACACCAGGGAATAATCAGGGAAACAAGAGGCAGCTGGAGATAATCAAGGGAAAGATAAGACTACACAGCAACTAAATTAACAGAAAAACACATACAAAAATCCATATCCTCACACATTTCACAAGAATATATTAGTTTAACAGCTGAAGATAAGTATAATTTTATGTGATTTTTCTGTTTATTATGTGTTATGGGCTTGCTGTAGATGTTGTACAGGCAACCCAAAAGTCAAGTTATGTACTAAGAAAAGGAACTTTAATGTGTGATTCTAGAATTAACATGATAGCAAATTAAGCTTGAAAAGCCTTGTCTTGTTAAAATAAAATAAATAAATATTATGTACATTAAACAAATGTCTAGTAGTCTTACTAGTTAGACTCTGGATTTTGAGGCCTAAACTAAGCTGCCCTATGTAAAAAATGCATTATACTCTCATCATAATGTTCTCTAAGCAGCTATACATATTCAATCATTCTGAGATGAAGAGATATGCACCATCAATCACCATGTTACTGAAACAAAAATAATCTAATTTGCATTCAGTGTGAACCTTGTCACACCATATTTTCCTGTAAGTGCCTGTGCCATCTTAATTTGTTTTCAAAGCATGGTTGGGCAAAATTTGTGAGCCCTGAATTGCCAACAGGTTTTCAGGCAGAATAATTTATTGGGTCAACTCCAAATCACTAAACTTCCATGGCTTCCTGCACCTGTCAGTCATCCCTGAGTACCACAAAGTGCCTAAATAATTTTGGATGATTATCAAAACTATACAGGCCATCAGCAAGCACAAGAGAAATAATAAAACACAAACATAGATCAACCCATTAGTTCAGAGAGAGACAAAATATCTCAGCTTGTTTTCTCTCTTGCAAACAACACACGACAGCAAAGAGAATATATATATATATAATATATTGGTATAAGAGGTAGATTGTTCCCTCAATGTTTTTCAGTACAAAGCAGCAGTAGTTTGCTGTGAAGCTGTTCCTTAGCGAACTCTGGAGACAATCAGATAAGTCATTCAGTGCATAAACCGTGGATCTCTGCAGCTACTACAGGAATCTTGGTTCATGGTAACACTAATTATGTTCTCCTTGCCTGGCCAGTCAGTGATTGGTAGAAAACCATGTCTTGATAGATTGTGCCATAATCTGGTAGATGGAGTGAACAGAGCTATGTGAGATTTTCAAACCTCACTATATTATTTTATAACCTTAATCTGGTCTAAAGCTCTCCAGAACTTTTTCCCTGACCTGTCTGCTGTGTTCCTTGGTCTTAATGATGCTGTTTGTTAGTTAACAGCATTAACAAATGCTGTTAATTAACAGCATTTCTACGACCTTTACAGGATTATGCACAGACTGGCTCTGTCAACTAATTTGGTGACTTTTGAAGGTAAATAGTGGCATTGAAATTTGTTAAAGGGTAAAAAAAAATCCAAAACTATGTATCCTTAACCTCAAAAGGTCTGTACTTGATGGTCTATCAAATTAAATTTCAATAAATTACATTAATGTTTGAATGCACCATCATAGTATTTTAGAACCTCTAAGGTACCTGAAGTATATTTTCAACCTAACACATAACTTTGTTTTCACTTAATCTCAGTATACACTTGTGAATATCAGCTCTATTCTAGATGCACTGTTTCTATGTGAATAGTTTTAAAACCAACTGAGCAGCTTGTTTTCTCTCTTGCAAACAAAAACAGCATTTGTCATGCTTTGCCTTTACCCAAGATATTTGAGAGGGAATCTGCAGAGGCAGCTCTGGCACTGAAATAACACTGGTGGACAACAAGGCAGCTGCTTAATCATAGTCTAAGAGGGCAGATCAGTGCATCATGGATGAGGTTTTTCACCAGCCAGTGCTTATCACCTGTAGAGGTCTCAACAGGTTGCAAATTGAAACGGCTCATTCACAGCCACAGATTTGGATTTACTGAGAGAGGAAAGGAACAACGATCACTGTTTTTCTCATTCATAACTGAACAAAGGACATTTTATTATCCTGTTCTTTCATGAGCTAAACTGTGCTCTTTCATTTCAGTAAACATTTCAACCCAAGTCATTATGATTTCACAACAAAAACACAGTAATTCTAAATGTAAGTTGGTGGAAAGAGATTATTACATCCTAGGAAAAATTATTGACATAATCTGAAATTATGCCTTTGAAAAAGCTGTAAATTAACTTTACTTTAAGAGAAAAGGGAAACTGCCTACATAATTATATAATTCCCGCTGTTGCAAGACATTCCCATAGCATGATGATGCCAGAAAATTTTCTCATGGCTTTACAATAGCCATGAAAAGGACAGGACAAGACCTGAACTAAAATAAATGGACAAAAAGGGAATAGTCAAAACACAAACACCGTTAGACGTAGCCTAGCTTCCTCTGGGAAGCCACATTAAACATAAAAAGAATTTGGAAAAGCTATGTGATATAAGTAATCCACAAGGGAAAATGATCAAATACAATGAAACCAAAACCAAACACCTGTGAAATATAACACCATATGACAATGTGTCAGCATGTTTCATGTTGGAGTGTATTTTTAGATGCTATTGTTTCGATGGGTCAAGGCTGATCTTGTGTGATAAACATGTTCCTTCTTAGTAAAGCTAGGTGAGGTCTTACTCAGGGGTAAACTAGATCCATCAACACAAGGCTCCATCAGGACATGTGCCAACTACCAAAGTAGATCAGCTGACTGTATCAAATTGTTTTGGGAAATCTATTAAATAATGGATGTTTGGATGTGCCAGCTCTGCCTGGTGGTTGTTCCTGCCATTAAGACTAAATCAAAGGACTTTGTGATCTTATCACCTTATATGAGACAATGAGAGAAAGTTGGATTCCCTATCCAGCTTACTGTGTCCAGTAAGCTGGGTCTTTCTTGTCCCTTCATGTTCCTATTGATTTCAGAGATGGTTAGAAATCACATAAAGACATTTTTATTTATTTTTTTCCCCACACATAGGTCTTTCATCTATTGGATGATCTGATCTGATATGATATTTAAAGTTTGATTCCATTACTGGCTCATGTGGATCTTTTTTTTTTTTTACAATGTTTAACTGATAAATGTATATTATCTCAGAGTTGATAGTAATGATAGCTCTAAGAAATAGACTAAACCCCTAAAGTTGTCAAAAGTATGATTTAAACTGTCCCCTGGGAGAATAAAATAACTCATATTGGATTGGTAAACTCTCATATAATATCTCATATATTGATTGATCAATATATGAGACTGATAAACTGGTTATAGTACAATTTACTCTACACTGTTAAGAATTTAGTAAGTAAAATGAAGAGAAGAAAATCAGTTTGTAGTTTAGTATGTTCAAAAGCACTAACTGGCTATATGGACATGTAATTTATTAATCGCAAATAAGACATTGTAATTATGGCAACCAAACACCCGAGGTCACTTCAGAAAAGTAAAATAATCTAAATCTGAATGCAAAGAAATAAGTTTGCAAAAGTTACATACAATAAGAAGGAATAAACGTTCATCAGAGGGAGTTGTCTTGTCTAAACATGTATGTGTTCAGATGGCAAAAAGCAGAAAGTGAGTCAGAATTACAAAAGTTAGGCAGGAGAGAAACTCAGATAAGGAAGACAGAGTGGCTGAAGCCTCTAGCCTCCATGGTAACCAGACAGTAAACAGTAAGATAGATGGAAGATGAAAACGTAAGATTGCAGGAGGGTGTTTTTATGTAGTAGAGGTAAGAAAAATGTTGAGAAACCATTATTGATGGCCATAAAAGAGAGACCTAGAGTTTTGTTGTAAATAACAAATTAAACTGCCGTTGAAAAACAGGAGCGGTGGCATTAATAAATGGACTTCTAGTGATGATATATGACACAGAGTTTCAAAATAACCAAAACTTAATGTTTTGTTTTTAAGAGCACACAGAAGAAAAATACAATGAGCAAGAGATTTTGGTACTAATCAAACAAATTCTGCATTCTCAGTTTTTCGTTTTAGACATAGATTTCCACCTAGTGATTCTTGGAATAAGTCCAAGCTTTATACTCCTGAAAAGAGTGTTCATCCTATTGCTGTTCAGCCATCCTCTCTGTCCTGGTCAGATGTTTTGGGAAACACACTAATTTAATACAAATATAATGTACTGAGAAGGACAAGCACAGTATTGACCCAACAGTATTTCTTTAACATTTGGGATAGTTACTTTATATTGCTTAAACTGTCAGCCAGAGATAAAACTAGTGGATTTAAACTGAGTAGGGGTAAGTACTGTGAAATTTGATTGGTGTGAACTCTTACATTTCAAACATTTCCTTAAGCTTCAGAGACAAAATGAGACAGTGGACTTACTATTCAAGCATTTCTATATGACTGAAGGTTTAAGATTTATGTGATCCTGCAAGACATATCTTCAAACTTAAAAATATTTTTTTTCATGCAGGCTTATACATTCTACTCGTGTGTGTTTGAGGAGCTACCTCACATCCTAATCAGCATGTAAAGGTTCTATAGTTTCTTTTTTGTCCCTTGTCATTTGTTAAAGATAGTTTAAACAGCTTTAATTTTAACGTGAAGTCTGTCTAAAATCTTATTTTCAGTTTCCTGTCAACGTTTTACAGGTTACCATCTTGAACTAAAATAAAAACTAGAAAAAAAGTCAAGGTTCCTTTAACCTTTATCTATATTGTTAGCTCTGGTATCACTGTTCTTCCTCTTGACAAAGATTGATGTGTTGATGTATTTCATGACTTGGAAAATGAAATTAGCATGTCCATAAAGCTTAACACAGAGAAAAAATACAATTGACCAACACCGGCAAATGACATGATTCCAAACAGCCCCTCAAACTTCTTCATCTAATGCACATCCAGTTACAGCTATGGCAAACCAGAGGGACAATAAGCACAGAGAGTGAACACTATAAACAATGCAATAAGTTTAATCTTTGTGTCTGAGCTTGGTTTGTTCACAAATACATCTCAGCAAAAAATAACCAATTATCAGTGACTTAGTTAAGTTTGGTCACTTAAATTTGGTCCCTTCTCCTAGAGTCCACCAAATCTCTACTAAAACGCTGTTAGTGGTGGCGATTTTCTTTACAGGGAGCAGGGAACATAAAACATATTCTAGTTAAGGCCAACATGTACCAGCCCTGCATAATGAGCAAAAGCAACTGCACTGTGCATGTCTCTGATGGATGCCAGAGACAAACTGGAAGATTTTACTTATATGGCACTAGTAGGGAGAATACTTTTCCGTTTCATGACTGTTGAGTTTTTCTTCAGCGCCACTTGAGATATTTTTCTTCATAAGCCAGGGCTTATGGGACAACTTTTTTGTTTTATCTCCGCTCTTCATTCTCAGCTCCTCTAGCACCCTTTGTGTGTTTACAGGTCCACACCATGGCCACACATTGAGTAGATCCGGCTGAATCGAACAGAGGAGAAGTAGAGAAGGCATTCGATACGGCGTTTGATAAGAGGCATAGTGGCGCAGCACATCAAGAGCATGCTGCGTGACTACGACAGTTTCTCCATGGGCTAAACCACCACCCACTAACCCATCAGCCCATTGGGGAAATCCCTGGTCGTCCCTAATGTTAGTTCGCCCCTGGCAGAAACTCGTTTCCTGGACTCCTGAAGCTCCGAGTCCAGCTGCAGTCCACATCTTACGAATCTGCCCCAAACTCTTAAATCCGGTTAGTTTTACAACTCCTTCTTATACCTGTTGCCTTTGCAGTTATTTTCTACCACACAATTTTATTCCACTCAGCTTTCCAATATTATGCAGTCTGCACTCTGAGTACAGCCACCTTTTTTAGCAGTGACCTTTTGTGGTTTGTGCTCCTCGTGGAGGGTGTTAATGACTCTGAAGTGTGCAGTCTTGCCCATGGTTGTATAAGCCATGGCACAGCAGTTCTGTATTAAAAACAATGATTTTTTTATTAGTAAAAAATATATATACTCAAAAATCCAATTAACAGAAATTAATTCTTAAAAAATACTGTGTAATGGCTCTGTATTTCACAGAAGTTACACAAATTTCTAAAGTAAATCACCCGTTTGATGATGTTGTAATTTATTGAGTTCCACCTGTAATGTGAACATCAGATTACATTCTTTCTGTTCAAAATTTTTTAGGCTTCTTGATGTTGATTTATCAAACAAAATTTACATTTTGTGTTTGAACAGCAAGTTCACAAATGCGTTGAGTCCAATAGTATAACTTTTTTTGAAGCACAACCTACAGTATTTCACAAATTGATCTCCAGACTTATTTGAAAAATACAAACTTGCTATTTCAGTCTTGATGATAATCTCCAGATCATTAGCAAACATCTTATACAAATTCTCTTAATTGTCAGTGCAAATTAGAGTTGGCACTTGGCAGACACAAGGAGAAACATGGCTGCAATTATTTTTTGCTTGATTTGGATGCAAGAACAAAGAAAAAAGTTATCCTTGGCTGCTAAGAAATGATCAGCCTCTAAATGCTGCTGGCAATATGGTTTTATTATTTCCTCCCAAAGTCACTGCTGCCGACCTTGCACATATATATATATTTATATATTGTTTCTTTATCTCATCAGTAACAGCTTTATTTTTGCCTGACTCAATCATCTTAGCAAATATTATGTTTTTCCACCTAAGGCAGAACATGAAAGGGACGGTTTTGAAAATAAGTCTGATAAAGTAAACTGCTTTCAGCATAATTTCCCTGCTGATTTTTGATTTATCATAAACTATTGAAATTAGAGTGGAAGATGCCAGTTTTTTGGGGAGGGGTTTTTCTCCGAGGTTTTTGTGGCTCTAGTGGCCCGTATTTATTTATTTATTTTTTAAAGTAGGCTGACAGGAAAGAGGGCAAGGAGAAGGGGGAAGACATGCGGCAAATGTCACCAGGGCCGGGAGTTGAACCCGTGACGGCCGCGTCGAAGACTAAGGCCTTCATACATGGGTTGTGCTAAAATAAAAATGGGGGAAATAATTGGAGTACTTTCTCTCACACTTTTCCCTTTGTAATGTGTCCTTTGCTTTTTTCTTTTTCTTTTTTTTAAATCAACCTTACAATGTCTTCAAAATATAGCAGTGCAATTGGATAATTGAAATATTTCAATAATTCACTTCATGCAGCCTTCAATAATTAAATATTTATCACGTAGACTTTACACTTTGTTACTGACATTTACAACAGATAATGATGAGCACACAATATTTCTTGGTTGGAGTGGATTTTAATATGAAGTAATTAGGGGAACAATGGCGGGTCCTGGAATGCCGAAGATTGATAACATTGGGTTCACATTAAGAACCCCAGGCAGCACAATGATTCTTGTAATTTGAATGACAGCACTGAAAATATCATAAATTCTAACTATGTACACATTGGTAAAATGTGTACATAGTTACTGGTGAGTAATGGATTTAGAAATGAGTTGATGATAAAGTCAGATATGTCTCTCGCTGTTCTGTTAGCAACAACATGTCTCAGAAACACAAATATACAAATGAAGCTGGCTCAATAGAGAGTCATCAAGCACAGCCCACACCACCATGAGACATGTCTGTGTGTTGCGTTTAACAGTATTTTTGTAAGGGTCAGTGTTGACTTCAACAATTTACACACACAGACACACAAGTGCATGTACCGTGAGAAAGGCACTGCAGGGTCTCTGTGTTTTCTGGAAGACACTCAGAGTGCACAAAACAGATGTCTCAGTAAACTTAGTCGGTGGATTAAAGAGAAGTGAGGTTTACATGGTGTCATAGAAAGGCCACGATAACACAAATGAGGATGGAAAAGCAATCACTTTGTTCACACAGTTAAATCCAAAATTATTTATCTCTAATATATGTAAAGTGATCATTAAATTTGATAAACATGTACAATATGACTGGAAGTAACATTACCCAGTTTAATGTCGTCTTAGGCTTATTTCAAGACCTGTACGTTTTCTTCTTATTATTTTTTTTAATTAACCTTCTACATGCCTTTTTCAAGTGACTGTCTGAATTTTGTCCCTGCTTCAACTCTCCACAATATGACAAATTTTGAATGTCATTAAAAAGTTAATTAATTTCAGTAACTCAATTCACAAAGGGAAACAAATTTCATAGATCAATTACACAAAGACTGATGTTTTCAAGCCATTATTTTTGTTAATTATGATGTTTCTTCCCTTATACCTTATAAAAACGTGACTGTAAGAATAGAGCATCATGTCAGACCAATAAAACATTTTAGCACAGAAATGTGAACACAATACAAAGTATGTTTAATATCTGCTTAAAGGTTGTTATTTTGCAAAAGGCTTTTTTAATTTGACAATGCGCTTAATCAGAAAACATTCTCTGTCATCAGAGACTTTAAATAATTGATAATACTGACCTTATGTTAAGGCTACAATCTAATCATGTTCACAGTTGAGCTGTAGCATGGTAATAAATGTAATCTATGGTAATTTTTTGGCATGGCAACTATTTCTCTGGATACAAAAAAATGCATCTTACTCAGCAATTAAAATAAACATTTTCTTAAAAAAAAATTTCAGAACTGGAAAGAAGTCGAGAGTTAATCATTTTGTTGTATTTTTCTATGTTGGTTGGATGTAATATTCTAATGTTAAATGTTATTTGTTCATTTGCTATGAGCTTAAAAATCATAATACATACATACATACATACATACATACACACACACACACACACACACACACACACACATACATACATACATACATAAATGCAGACTTAACAACATTCTGTGTGTGATTAATCTATAAAATGTGTCTCTAATGAATAATCACTATTAGTGACCCTAGTAGCTCAGCATATCCAAATGTTAACTTGTTTGAGAAATTTGACATTTCCTGTTTCTTTCCATATTTTCACCCTTTCTCATTAGTCATCACCAGGAAGCTTTAGTGAGTTTGAATCTCTTAATTAACAAGACAGCTCTGGTATTTGTTGAACTCGATAAACTTCCTATTGTACAGTTACTCAACTTGTGGCACTTTGGGGAACATATTAAATGAAAATATAATTTTTCTGTCAGGGAACTGGGTTGTTTGTGTTTTTCTATATAAACAAACACATGAGAGCAACAGAAATGTAGCTCGCATGTCTGTGGAGTTACAGGGTTCCTCCGGACGATGAGAAGGGTGCTCCAGAACACCTGCAAATCATCAGAGAAGGATTAAAGTAGCTGGTCATTCTGCGTTTGAGTGTTGAATCTCTGCCCTCTGCATCTTTTGTGGTTTTCCCATATGATTTGAATCCCTCACTAATGTTTCTCCTCATAAGGTTGCACTCTGAGATTTGATCTGGATCCAGCTCTTTGTGATTACCCCTTAAAGCTCTGACAAACAATATCTCTTGGACCATCCTCCACAATCACCAGCCCACGATCTTCCTTCC
Source organism: Alfaro cultratus (assembly GCA_903066825.1). NCBI lineage: Eukaryota > Metazoa > Chordata > Actinopteri > Cyprinodontiformes > Poeciliidae > Alfaro > Alfaro cultratus. Next base: position 100,035 of record CAEFZX010017116.1, read on the forward strand.
CTGTATGTTCCAAAGCTCCACCTACTGCACCGGCCACTCAGACCAGCCACCTAGAACCTGCTCATTCTTTCCTGGCATTTCATCTCCATCTGCAACCACCAAGATTATTCGATTATTCATACCCACAACTTCTTATCACATTCACCCTACCTCTGCTTTAATCTCTGCATTGCTCCCTTAGTTATTCCATCCCCAGAATGCAGAGAAGCCTGGACCAAGTCATCCTCACAATTCATTTCCTACGTCTAGCAATAAACCTGCTAGATGTTTATTCCTGTCGCATGAGAATTTTTGTGCATGTGGTTCGGACTTTTACCCCAGACTATGACATTTACCTTCAAAAACATTAATGCAGAAGTGCAGGATAGAAAACTGCTGAAACCTTGACAATCTGTTTAGCTTCTTGCAATCCATCTGTGAACGTTGAAATTTAAGGATGTGGTAAGTTGCTGCAGGGGCATGATGTTGTCAACATGACACCCAAATTAACCTTCATATGAGATTTTCAATTAGCTCTGGAGGATTTTGTATCACCCCATCAAACCAAACAGAATTTTCCTCGAATGATTTCCACATCAAAGACTCTGGGGGGTTGCCTTAACTGTCAATGGCTGTTGCTGTTAATCTGGTGGATAATTACCTTTTGTTAATTTTTTCATCATGCCTCAGTTAAGTTAAGTTTTTGAACTGTTTAAGATTGCAGCATTATGTTCCATTGGCAGTTTATATGATCCAGATTCATTCTACTATCCATCCTGCTTTGCATCAATTATCTGCAATTTGCTATCACTGTACTTGAGCAGCATTCTTACATGTAAGCAAATGATCTTTGCAAACCAAATACAGATAAGGGAGTTTTGTTCCGTTAATGACCCCTTCTTACATCTGAGCCAGAACTTTGCTTGTTTCCATCTACTGCAAGAAAAATTGCTTGAACCAAGCCAAGGTAAGCATTCAATTGTTTTCTCTGTCCAACGCTTTATGAGAAGCAGACAACAAGCAGGTACTGATTTAATGTAGGTCTATAAATCCTCTGTCAGAGGACAATAGGTTGCCTCAAGATATAACCTTAGGGATTTAGAAGAGACGCTATATTTCTTTGGGATGTCTCTTATTAAACTACTCTATTCTCTCTGTGCAGTCATACAGTTAGCACACTTAAAGAAGCTGCACATATCAGTCCTGCTCAGGTGTAGCTGTGTTATGTGGCATTAGTAATATCCTTGCAAAAATTTTGTATTGTAGCGTTTCAATCAGCCCTTATAAGTAAATCCACTCAGTTTACATTTTCTAGTAAGTGCTCAGGTGAGATCAAGCAATTTTTCAAACAAGCCTTCTGATCCATTCTTTCATTAGAATTATAAGTAATGTTGAGTCTAAAAATAATCAAATTGATCGATTGATTTTTTGAGCGTTTGAATAGTGCTTTTTTAAATGCACATGATATTCAGGTGGTTGTCTGAACAAGATATATAAAAATATGATAAATATAGAATACAGTGAACCATGGCCTACTGGCACGAAAGACATTGTCCATTGCATTACATTTGATGACATTGTTATGTATTGTCAAAGTTCTGTTCAGCCATTCAAGATAAAAATACAATTCAGTTTTCAGTTTAATTTAGTTTACTGATTTAACAGTGACTAACAAGAACATGTCTGTACAAGACAAACTGATACATTATATATACAGAAATATACAGTACAGACCAAAAGTTTGGACACACCTTCTCATTCAATGAAAATGAAAAGGTGTGTCCAAACTTTTGTACTGTATATCAATTCAATCAAGTCAATAAAACATAGAGCATTTCCACCAATTACAGAAATTCATTTTCAGTCCTAGTTATAGAACAATACAGTCAAGTTAATTTTATTATACCAATTTGTAAAATGTTTCTTATCATAGGAAATCCAGTTGATTATATTGAGTGACTGACTTGTGTTGGAAAGTCACAGCAATCCACAGGCTTAATGTGAGCAGCTGTCACCAGCTGTGGGTATCAGAAGACAATCCAGACAAAAATACAATAAATTTTTGGAGATAAGTCTTTGAGGTTTGAAGTTCTCCTTGCAATCTCTGCAATCTTCAAGTTCATTCACAGAGACTTCTCTGATACTCAAAGTATGACTCTGGCTGGGCTATTCCATGATCTTAATACTACTTCCTGTCAGACTAAACATGTTGGTACTTTACACCTAAATCTTCTAAGGTTAAAAGTAGTTTTGGACTTAACTGTATATAATAATAATCTGTTTTTTAACATTTCTGTTTCTCCAGCTGCCATACATAAATAGCCACGAAGTTTTTATTCTCTTTGAAACTCAATAAAAATAAACTTTTAGCACAGTGCTGTTCATTTTACATGAAATACTTTTAAAAGCATTTCATGTTTCCTTGTGTTCACTGCACCGTGAGAGCATAGGAGTCTGTGAACTGCATTCTGCTGGATAGAGTCAGGTCTGGTGCCAAGGCTTCTATGACTTGCAGATAAACAGAATTTATGATAACACACCAATCCAGACTGGCAATCATAATATAATTTACATTGCACAGCTGCCACTTCACCAGGCGTTATGTTACACCAGTTTCAAAAATCTAAATTTGTCAGGGTCATAAAAACATGCAAACCTCTATATCAACCCTATATCTATTTAAGATTTTATGAAGTCATTTTATGTTTCCATAAAATTGTATTTTTTGATAAGCGAAAATAGGTGCCCCTCAACAAACAAGGTTGGGAGTCTGATGAAAACAAGTATTGCAGAGAGCTCGAGACACACAGGGTAGCATTCTTACATCAAAAGGTTATTATGATGTCAGCAAATGCTGATGAAATAAATTGTTCTCTTTTTTTCCAGCTCAAAAAAATTATTAAGAGAAATCAGTGACTCTGGTGTGGACAATCTGGGTGTCTGAGGCAGTTATAAGGTAAAATTCAACACTTCTAACCGCAGAGAGTAAGATGCATTTCATCTTACATCATGTTCAAAGTTAAAAAGAAAGAACGACTGTTAATACAAAACGGATTTCATTCACTGCAATTTTTTCCCCCATGACATTCAGAGATGTTAATTTGCTTTATTTGCTCTGCATTGTGTAAAACATTGAAGTAGAAAGTGGTGAATAGGTGATCCCCTCCAACATTTAACCTTCTGACATGTTACGCATTAAATGACATAAATAGATGACTTGACTTGTGGCCGTCTCGATATCAACATTCTGCCGAGGGGTGATGAGGAGGAATGCAGTCAAACGGCAGAGCAGATTGCTTTATGGAGGGTTTGACATAGAAAATGGCAGATTTTTTGGGAATGTGCAAGTGCAAATAAATGGGTAAGTACCATATGTCAGGAAACGGTGTGGTGGAGGTGGTGAGGTAGACGCCGTGAGACCCAGGTAGCAGTAAATGAGATGTTTTAATGATGAGAACCAGGAACAACAGTCCACAACTGTGGCAGCACTGCGTAGCAGAACACAGGGGCTAAAGGCAGGTAGCGCACAGCAAACAAGTGGAGACGGTAATGGTAAACAAACGCAGACGATGGACGATAGTAGACGAGGACCCAACGAGGAACACAGGACGCAGGTGGGACTAAATACACAGGGATGCAATCAAGGAACGAGACACACCTGGGAAACAATCAAGGGGAGGACAGGACAACACGAAGAGCACAGAGACACAGAAACTCGAAATAAATACACAGAAAAACTCGAAAATAAACACTGAAAAACACAGATCCTGACACCATAACTAATGGAACTTCAAACTTGAAAGAGCAACAGAACCCCTCTTCCTGTTTTTCACTCAGCTTTAAAAATTTTATTTGGAAATATTTAAAATGACACAGAAGCAAATTGAATACATTTTTTTGCTTTAACATTTTTTTTTTTTATATCCGCTAGTTACTCTGACAAGTAACAAGATGAAGAATATGTGCATGAAAGCAAAAGAAAATACAGAACATGCTATGCTTCTTACAGTGACACAGTAAACATAGAGTATGTACCATGTACTGTGCAAAAACACATGTTCTAAAGGATGTTTATTATCCCAGGAATGCATTAAAACATTCAATCTGGCTGAGAGGCAGATAGCCCTTTGCCTCAGGACCGCAGCATAGCTTGGAATTTATGTGGGTTGACATGATGGATTTCATGCATCGCAAAAACAAAAATATGAAATAGTCTTTGGTTCTTAGAATATGAAACAATCTGACAAAAAATGAATGCAATTAAAACTGTTTTTAACAAACAGAATTTTTCAACATGGATCAAAAGTAATCCTTAATTACCTTTGACAACAGTTGCAAAATTACAAGACATAGTAAAGTAATAAAACCAATCATATTTCTAATTGAAGACAATAGGCAGTGGTAGTTGTTGCATGAATGCCATCTTGGGTGAGCACAGCCACCGATAGTTGGTCTGTATCAGTTGCTTTCTTGGGCTTTGATCTGTTGAAAGTTTCACTCTAGACTAATAGATATAAAAGTTAGGCATCTTTGTTTAGGCATCCACCCTCATAGTCATGCACCTATTTCAGAATGGATCACACTCCACTTCTTTAACATAACCTCAAGCAAATCCTCATCTTCCTCATCAGTTGTACAAGGTTATCTCTAGAAATGTAATCCTACCAGTCAACAATGTAAGGCCTTTATGACACCAGGCTACTATCACTGACAGAAATCTGACCTTTGAACCACAGATAAAGATTCTTCTATAAGTCCACTTTTCCGATGTAAGAAAAAATAAAGCAAAAGCCTATTTCAAGGTTTCATCTTAAAGGTCAGGAAGCACATGTTTTTTATGCAGTCACATGGGCAAAAATGTTTACTGTTGTCTGAAGAATATAGCCAAGCTGTTCTCAAAGTTCATTCATCAAAGTTAAGGTATATTATTGCAACACAACTACATCCTTATTATCATCCAGATTATATTTCCATCATCTTAAAGAAATTACTGGATTTAACCTGTTTACACAATTCAAAACTTGCACATGTACCAAAAGTGTGCTCCCCTTACGCAAGCAAGCTCTCCTAAATGTTCCGCTATTAGACAATAGGTGTTGTTGCTCAAATGGATTGTGGCAAAAGTTGGAAGACCAAATGGCCACCCGGGACTACCCTCTGAGCAAACCCTTCCAAAAGCTCACTAAGGCTATGTTTTTATTTGTCTTTAGTGATGAATTTAAAAACACAGCAGCAGGAAGAAGATTGAAAAGATTTTCTTGAGTCATTTCCTCGTAAAGGAAATGAATAAACTCAAGCAGAGTTTTCCACATAGCTGAAAATTTGATCTTATAAGTAGAAGTTGAGCTGAAAATAATTTGAACTGTTTTCAAAAATTCAGCAAGGATGATTTAGTCAGGCCACTGGAATGACTCAATGATTTGGAAGAGAAATGCTACTGGCATAAGACAAAATACTGATGTAAAATTAAAGCTAGATTCTTTCGTAAAGGCAACATGATAATTTAAGTTTTATAAAACCCCACTGGAGGACAGAATCCTCACTAAAGATGTTTCACATCGATCTATCTCATTTGTAAGTCTAACATGCACTTCAACCAAATTGGATGATGCAGATATAATTTGATAGACCTTCATTAACACTAGGTGGTGGTCTGAATGAACCTGAGAATTGGCAATGAAATTACTTCAGATGGGGGGTTAATTTTTGCTTGAGAAACTTGTGGAAGACAAGACATTTTCTGAGAAAGTTGTAAAAATGAGGTGATTTGCAGTGAAGTTCTGATCTTAAAAGTCTGACAGACCAAAGTTGTTTGTTGAAAACTTTGTTTTTATTCATAAATTAAAGCAATATTTTTTTCAAAACTGCTGTTGTCAGGGAATATTGTAAGCTTTTTGTTTAGGTGTAATATTGTTAGATGGTAGAGGAACTTTGAGTCCATCAGCATAACAGAAATTACCGAGATAGATCAAAAGCTCCCTTGTGGCCATCCATCCATCCGTCCATCCATCCATACGTACGACTATCCATCCATATTCTCTAAAATGTTAAAAAAAATAAAATAATAAAACATTTAAAATTGTAGCAAAGCCCAGGCACATGACCTGAGACACACATCACCCTTCACCTAACTCAGTGCATGATACATTTTTGACCTATGTTTTATAATGAGAAATAATTAGAAAGAAAATGTTTCATCCTTCTTACCCTTGTGTCTAAAAATGACACAAAAGTCTTTGTTACTGTCAGTAATACATTTCCAAAAGACAGCAATGGATTGATTATTTGGAGAATTGCTTGTTATGTGTAGAAATATCTGCAGGTAGGTGACTACAGAGCCAATTCATCAATAAACTGTCAGAAGGATATATTTAATGTTTGGGTCTCAGCAGTAGTAAGACATTTGCACTGAATAAACTTCAGAAAAACAGCACTGCAGATTGGTAGTGTCATAGTGTGCTGTATACATTGTGGTGTCTTTGTATTTTGGTAATTCATCCTTTCTAAAGATGGACCATGACTTCGCCTCAGAGACAATCTGTGTTGCTACACCAAATAGAGAGGTACATTTTGCCTTTTTGTTTTCCAACAACTTGTTTATCGTCTCGGTGACTCTGCCTCTTGACCTTTTCCTTGCAGGCTCCCTGGAGGTTTGGACAGGCCTGTCCTCCTTTCAAAGCGCCCTCATGCCCAGGGGATGACACCTACTATGTCTGGGAAACTTCACAGCTTGGGCCACTCATATTACAACATACTTGTAAGCACAGACTAGTTGGTTAGCTTATATAGACTAAGTGATCTTGCTCTGACACATATGTGCAGGACGTTGTCAGTGTTTCACTTTAGACTCAGTAAGATTTGTTCACATATTTGCTGCATTAAGAAACTAAAAGATTGACGGATAATTATGCAGCTAGTCAAAGGCCCTTGTACTTCACACATTGCGCTTATTATATGTAGATTACAAGCTGATTTACTTTTGTTCTCAGTTTAAATTTTTATTAGCTAGTTAAAAGACTTTGAGTAGCATTGTACTTTCATAGAGTAGCCGTGGTCCCAGCCATCCTATGAGAGCTGAGCTGCAGTGTAGGGCGAACTGTAGCTCACTCTACACTAAAAAAGAACTATCATGATTTAACCAACTCATTGGGTTCATCTAACACTTTGTCTGCATTTTATCTGAATAGGTTAATACATATTTCTGAATACTAATTATTTAACAGCTAAAATGAACTTAAATAATTGGTTTTGCTTTTTATTAGTTTTTTTGGGTTATATTCTGTAGGTCTTGTCATAATCTGTTCTTTTCTCTGCTTTTATTCAAGATGTTGCTATATTAGGTCATTCTATTATTTTTGGTTGGTTAATTAATTCCTGCACTCTGTTTCTTGTATATTTGTGGTTGTCAGGCCTTTTCCTGTTGTTTTCTAGATCCTTGGAGTTGAAGTTAATCTCCTTCTGTGTTAACAGTCTCCCTCCTTCAGTTTTTCTGCTTTCTCTCTGTCAAGGCTTTTCCAACTTTCCCCTAACTAGTTCATTTGGTTCTTTGTCAATTTCCACCCATATCTCAGCATTCAAGCTACTGAGTTTTTGCTGTTCTTCACTGTATTCATCCATTTTCATGCTTTTTCACACACACACACACACACACACACACACACACACACACACACACACACACACACACACACACACACACCAGAATTATATCCATTCTACGATATTTATCTATTTTTTTTCCACCCTCGGAAGGTATCGATTTTTCATCCGCGAGTATCGATATGTTAAACCATAGGGTCCATAGGCTTATACCGTCTTTTTAACATGTCTGGTTTGTGACGGCGTAGCAGCAAGACTCCGCCTCTCCCAGTCTCACTTTCTACTTGTGCTTAAAGTACACATTATGAACTACACGCCAGTTTTTAAATTGTGTTGATAGGCCAAGTAAAACCGGAGTTATGCTAAAATAAGTAAACCATATTTTTCCGATTGTCAGAGAAATGTCAAAAACCGGCTTTTCTGGTTAAGTGAAAGGGAATGAGCTTCCAAACGTAAAAAACGAAACGCAACATTAGATTCCTTTGTTTTTGGAAATCTCAAATCTTCAATAAATCACGATTGGCTGTTTGTTGCTAAGAAACGAAGTAAAGTTGCGCAAGTAACCGTGAAAGAGAAGCGGAACGGAGTAGCGGCAAAAGCAGTGAGATCGCGAAATTAATGCAAAGTTTGGATATCGGAGCGACTAGTTGCATTCACTTCGTAATTTATTTTTAGCTTTGTGGTTTCTGTTCTGTATATAAAGGATTACCTGAAGAAAGAACACGTAGCATGCAGTGGCGCTCTGTTTTGAGCTGGAAAACGAAGAGGGGAAGCCCGCAGCCGCAGTCTGGGCGCAGTGAGGATTACCATGATGACGATGGCATATCGACCATTCTTATTAGCAAGTGACAAAGACTATCAGAGACTGAGATTACGATGAGAACCTGGCAGTCTGAGAGGCAGCTACTCAGAGATCCAAGCAGGGGAATGGAGGCTCTGCACGGCTGCAAGGAGTCGATCACTACGGGGTGAGGCAGAGCCTCTCCCCCAGCAGCTAGTAATAAACAGCTTACAGACACGGCTAACTCCGAGAGCCAAGGTAGAAAAGCCGTTTCCCTATAGTCCATAAGACTTTTTTTTACTCCAAAATGCAGCCACAGTATGTCCAAAAGAAAACCATAAGTGCAATCATTTGCATATTAAGAGTCTATTGAGGCTGCTAATCTCCTCACTCAGCACCCAGATCACTGTTGAAACTTTGCATTTTATGTCAAATCCACATAAATTAAATGACAGAAACTAATTTTCTCACTGCATCTTTGATCCATTTTGTCCAGCTGCAGACTGTTGGACTCTGTCCAATCAGAGTCAGGTATTGTGTAGTTGGTGCTTTTAATTAGTTTTCAGTTAATTAAATCCAAGTCTATGGAACACAAAATGTCACTAAAATCACTCTGTCCTTCTAAAATCTTTCAGAAAATTGTAAAAGTGCATCGAATCGTACCGAATTGCATCGTTTGACAAATATCATGATACATATTGTATCGTGGTCAGAATATTGTACATCGTATCGTAAGATTATTGTATTGCTACATCCTTAACTTCTTGTTCTGTTTACAATGTGCAAAGACCTGTAAGTTTTCTTTTAGTGAAACTTTCTAAAAGGCTTTTTTAAAGCAGATGTCTGCACCTTAGCTTTGCCTAAACCGAACACATTATGACAAATGTATGCCAGCAAAGTAGCATCTTAACCCTTTTTTTCCCGACAGGGCAAAGATGTATCTGTCACTGGTGAAGACTGCCTCATGGGTAATTCATGGTTGCTGTTATTGTCTTTGCAAGAGAAGTCAGCGCAGACCATGTTGGGAAAGAAGTTTGGCCATGCATTTTGGGTGGTTGTGCACTTTTTCCATGCACACCTTACAAAACTTGCCAAACAGAAAAAGCAGCAGGACTGAGTTTTACTAGCATACACATTGTTGAATTTACACAGAAAGTTGATATTAATAGTAAAAACTGTTGCTAAAGGTAAAAGTCAGAGGGTCAAAGTGTACTTACAGTTGGATGAGGAAAGTGCTTAGTTTCTTCTTCTGCTACCAATTGATGAATGCAAGCAAATTTCCTCTGCAGCGCCATCTGGTGTTTAAAATGAGGGCTGCAGTAAGCAATGTGCCTGAAGCAGTCACATGCAAGCCAAGTTTGTAGCACATTTTAGCAACAAACCAGTTAAAAGTGTTTTACATGATAACACCATAATGCAGTACCTAATTATGTTTGGAACAGCAAAAAAACAGTAACCATTACTTCTTATCAAATACCACCATAAAGAGTAATCACCATCAAATATTCTAAGGACGACTGGAATTAATCAGTTCTCCAGGGATGATTAATCAAAGCCAAATCTAAACAGGTGGGTTTTTAGTCTTAATTTCAACAAACTTGGTGTTTCAGCATCTTTGTAGTTTATTTAAGTTTGTTCCAGATTTGTGGAGCGTAAAAACTGAATGCTGCTTATCCATGTTGTCTTATTCTGGGAATGCAGAGTTGAAATGGTTAGGTAAGATTTATTACCTCCCTAAAAAACGTATTTGTTGTTCAGCAACTACCAAACACCAATGACAAATGGGCTAAATAGTTGGTTAAAGTTAAAAATTATTTTAATAGCTAAAATTTAGTAGTCTCCAGAATTCATTTTTGCAGTGCATAAAGTAAAGACATTCAGAGATATATCACTTACAAAGTGCAGATCTTGGTGAACGTATATAAATCTGCGCTCTCTTGTGAAGACTGTGCCGGGAGTCGTGGTGTGGGTGGAGCTGCAGGTTCAGACGCGCTGTACCAGCTTTCCCTCAGTTGAGAGGATGCCAGCAGTGGGGAAACCATCGCTTGGATGAAGAAAGCTGAAATGGACCTAAGTGCACGTTCAGTTTCTTCTTTTCTTGAATACACCACAGAAGAACTCCAATATCATTTTCAGAAAATGTGATTTGATTTTTGTTTTCTGAACAAGCATTTTTTTTGGGGGGGGGACGTGTTGGTCTGTGTGTATGGTTCTCTTACTTCAAATATAGCATGGAGTGACAATGATGTTTTCATGAGAAAACTTACACTAAACTTCTCTTTATGGCGAAAAATGACTGACTCTAACTTGAGGAATAAAAGCAACTATGGGCTGTATTTTGAAACGTTCAACGTGTCCGCTCTGGAGCGCATCTTTCCCGACGACAACATCACAAAATGCGGTAACTTCACCATGGACCCGCAGGTCGTCGGCACCGGGATCTTCCTCGCCGTTTTCATTCTGGTGGCCATCGTCGGGAATATTTTGGTCATCCTGTCCGTAGTGTGCAATAAACACTTGCAGAACATCACAAACTTCTTCATCGTCAACTTGGCAATAGCAGACCTGCTGCTGAGCATCATCGTGCTGCCCTTCTCCGCATCCCTAGAAGTGCTGGGATGCTGGGTGTTCGGCCGGGTTTTCTGCAACATCTGGGCAGCTGTGGATGTGCTCTGCTGCACCGCCTCCATCCTAAGCCTCTGCATCATCTCCGTAGATCGGTACATCGGAGTGAAATACTGCCTGAAATACCCGAGCATTATGACCGAGAGGAAGGCAGTTGTTACTCTGGTGCTTGTGTGGGTGTCCTCCACGGTGATCTCCGTGGGTCCCCTCCTGGGATGGAAGGAACCTCCGCCCGAGCATGAGACCGTGTGCGGGATCACAGAGGAGCCGGGTTACGCGCTCTTCTCCTCCCTCTTCTCCTTTTACCTCCCGCTCATGGTCATCCTGATCATGTATTTTCAGGTGTACATAGTGGCCCGCAGGACCACCAAGAGTCTGGAAGCGGGAGTCAAAAGGGAGAGAAACAAGTCCGCAGAAGTTGTGCTGCGGATCCACTGCCGCAGCGTGCTGGAGGACGCGCGCTCTGCCAGCTCCAAGAACAGTAAGACTCATCCGTTCAGAAGTTCCCTGTCTGTGCGGCTCATGAAGTTCTCCCGGGAGAAAAAGGCTGCCAAAACTTTGGCCATCGTGGTTGGAATGTTCATCCTCTGCTGGCTGCCTTTCTTCTTCTTTCTGCCGTTAGGTAATGGTGAAGATTTATTATTGCTTCTTAAACGCATTTCATCCAGCAGCTCTTCGATTATTGAAGCCTTCCAAGCTATACGTGTGTTGTGTTACTCCAGACTTGTAATTCTTTGCAGAGGTGTTTAAACATTTTCTATGTCAAGTCTCAACAACAACCTGCAGTGCGTTTTTAGGACTGTGTAAGGTAGACAGACGCATTGTTTCCATTTGTCCCCCAGCCCTCTAAAAACAATCTGTGAACTGTGTAATGCATGACTTTTCTGCTCTGTCTAGAGTAGAAACACTTTTTGCATCAATTGCAGCTTTACTCTGATAGACAGGACTTTTCCCCCACTACTCCTTGAAAAATACCATATGGTTAGTTTGATTAGATGGGATGAAAATAATCTGTGAACAAAAATTTTTAAGTCTTCTTTTAATTGTTAGTCATTTGTCCATCTTTTCCTACAAGCAGGAAAATAAGGACATTTTCCTGCTTGAAGGTGAACCTCTACCCAGGCTCAAACATTTTGCTGCCTCTAACAAGTTTTCTACCAGTATTATTATTTACTTAGCTTCCTGCCACCACTATGCCACACCTTGGTAATGGCATGTCCAAGACAATGTGCAGTATTCTTCCATCATTAATGCTCTCCTTGCGCAGCTTGCTCCATGTCTTGTTAGATTTGCAGCTGTGTCTTACTCTTTGCATTTTTAGATGATAGACATTAAAACAATCCTCTGAAAAATCTTGAAATGATCTTTTATGACCTAATTTTGAACTGAACTGTTGAGACTCTAAGTAATTTAAAAGTGGTCAAACAAGCAGCCTAGTTACCAATACATCATAATTCATGCCCATCATTATTCTGAGTCTGTTGAACTTATGAGAAGACTAATGTAACTTGCTTGAAAGAGAAGCCAATAGACTGGCCTTCTCCAGTAATGAAACTAAATGCTTCTAAGGCCAAAGGGCTGCAACAGCCACGTTAATAGTATTTATAGAGGGTTAGTTTCATATATTTAAAGGCAGAAAAGTCATGGAAAACTCCTCATATTAAATGCCACTTCCTGCTTTTAAAACAGGGTTCTTAAACAGTCTTGAAAAGTTTGGTAAAACATGAATATAGATTTTGCCATGTTGCACGTCTGGATGGGGAGGGGAATGATAAATTGTTTGATTTTACAAATACTTTCACTTTTTAATTAAAAAAAGAACAAAAGTCTGATAATATGTAATAAATACAGTGATTTTCCAACTGAATCTTGTTAATCTTGTTGAAACTAGTTGAAGTTTGCATGAGGCTGTAGGCAGAATTCAATTTGGAGGCCACTGTTCATCACAGCTACATTCCCTTCCAGTTTGAGTTGTATATACTTGATTGTTTTCATCATTTTTATTTAATTTTTTTTGCTAAGATTTGCCTGCCCGTTAGCATTTTTTTTAAATTGGGAACATTATTAGCATTTTCTGAAGACAAATCTGGTGTTGCCTTCAGAATAATAATTAAAAAAAACAGATGGGAAAAAATCAACTATTTATTGATCCATAGATTTTCTCATGTTATTTTTTTCAGTTTTGCTTGCTAAAAAACAATTTCGTAATGTTGTTCGTACAAAATGCTTTTGACCACTTCAGAGGCAGTAGACACATGCAGCACAAATGATCAAATTATCTTTGAACTACAACCCTGCTTACTGACGGTTTTCCTTCATATTTTGTGTGTGGGTGTGTGTGCGTGTACTTGTGCTCTGCAACACATAGAGGACCACTTTCACAATATGTAGCAACAAAGGGAGGTCGATTGTGGAAAGTGGAAAGTGCTTGGGTTTGGCATAAATACAATCACTATGGAAGTCAAAGCAAAGTCCTCAGTTTGCATAGAAGTATAAGGATGTGTGTGTACAACTGGTGCAACTATCAACATTTGCTGCGAGAGTAAAATGTTTTCTTTGATTTTCCTGTAATTTTCTAATGAAAACTTTGGAGAAACCTTTGAAGACAAGTAGTTTGAATTGTCTCTCTTCAGTGCTACAAGAATGACATTTGGGAAGTGTGATAGCACACTGGCAGAGTAACAATCTGTTGCCTGACATTGCAAAAGGCTGAAAACATGCCTCTGAAGGGAATCAAACTGAAGTTTGATCAATGTGTTTGATTGATTGCAAAAGCTATTTTGAACGAATCCCAAGCATCACATCAAATCTTTTGATATCTCACTCTATTCTTACTTTAGAGCTGTTCAGCAAAGACAGGAAATCATACAGAAACAGAAGCTGCTGCCACTGATTACATCATTTATTCAATAGAAGAGAAAATGGCAAGCGTATATCTATGCAAAGTGTTATAGAGATAATTATTTCTTGTGATTATAGATGTGTAAACACATAAATGAGCCTTATTACAATTCCCACAGCAACCAAACACTATAGTCTTTAATAACAGAACTTAAATGATTAATCCATTTGTCTTATGAAGCACATTTGAGTTCTCAAACACTAGATTTGTGATAAAAATCAAATAAGTTTAATATATTCTCTGTTGTTGAACTGATTCCTATTAATCAGGAATAGGAGTATCTAGAATATTATTTTGCAGTTAGTTTGTAAAGCATAAAACCCTTCGAGCTGAAATGAAATGAACGCTTCAAGCTGCTGCCAGTCTTTGCTAGGATTCTCTTGGTGAAGTAAGGGTAAATACATTTTTTTAAAAATCAGTCTTGGTTAAAACCATCTGTTCAGCAGATCTTTTGCCGCAGACGTTCAGTGCAGGGTGAACGTCCTCTCAGGATTTATTTCAAAACATAACATCCCCACAGGGATTAATGACGTATCATCTTATCCCTCTCTGTGGGCTGACTGCTAAATGACTGATTGATGATTATGGAGGGTCTTGCTTGCACATACTCAGTCAGACACACTGATTTTGGTCGATTGAGGAGATAATCATTAATGAGTAACCTTTTACAGAGAGACAGAGGTGTAATTTTAGCACTCTGGGCCAACAGGGTCTTCTGTCTGCGATGATGCAAATGAAGTCGTAACAGACTGTCTCATCTTTAAATCATACAGGTTAGCTCTGATAATACGTATCTTTAAAATGTAAGTGCTTTAGACAAAGAGTTACTAAAAAATGCAGAGAAAGATATATTTTTAAAAATCATGTTTGTCTTTAAAAAAGCTATCATTTAAAAGACTATGCATCCTGACAAATTAAACTGTAATAATTCACCAAAAATACTGACTATTTTTGTGATTTAATATAAAAAAATATCATCACTAAATAGGATTTTTGCACAGCCTCCAGACAACATCACATGATGCAAACCCCAGAGCTTGTAGCAGTTTGCTTTGTAAAATATAATGCTTTTCAGACTCGAGTACCTGTGGGTTTGCAACCTCTAGAAACAGTTACTGTATATGTACAGTAAATGTTTGTACAGCGGTTGTGCTTCATGATGTCTTCTAAACATTTCTAAAAAAAAAAAAAAAAAAAGCAAGCAACCAAAACAAAATGCTACCTCCTTCCATGAATTGTTTATGATATTATTTACAGAATTCCTATCTTGTACAAAACAAGATGCTCAACAACATGAGCTTTACCACTGGGCTCACTTGTGACAGACAATTTGCTTATAGTATACAAGGCAAGGCAAGTTTATTCACACCCACACTGTAATTTCCACTGTCTTACCGGAAGGAGAATGACCAGAGGAGAAAAATGCTTGAAAATAAGAAATACATTAATGAAAATAAAAAGTAAGCATAAATATATATAAAAAAAATTAAAATTAAATATAAAATAGCTAAAAAGCTAAAACAAGTCAAGAACAAAGGTAAATCAATCTTTAGTCTTTGTGTAAAAACTGCAGCGAGCGTTCAACATGTTCTGACTTTGATTTAAAGAAGCCAGAGGTTTCTGCAGGTTGCTCCAGAGCTCACTATCAAAACAAACAAACAAACAAACAAAAAATCACTAAATGCTGCCTCCCTTTGTTTAGTACGGAGCCCTCTAGGAGGTGGGGAAATGTTTTTTGGGGGGTTTTTTGCGTTCCCTCGCAGTAAGTTTTGCTTACTGCAATATTTGCTGGTCTGTTTTGCATACAGTCCAAATGTCAATTTAAAATTTCAAATATATGCACATGTTTATTTTTAACTCTTTGGTTCCAAAAATTTACTAAAAATCGATTTATTCACTGCATGTTTATGTCTGTTTGTGTAAGGTTGAGATGGAGCTGCACATAAAAACGGCCCTTGAAACCATTAAAATCTACCAACACAAAAGAGACACAATCAAAACTGTCAGGCGACTTATTACCCTGCGATAAAAATTCGGTAATAGTCCAAATAGTTTGAAAGTCTTTTTTCTTTCTTTCCTACTTATGGAAAGTTTCTGTTTATATCACAGGTTTGTGGTGCATGAAACTTCAGATATTTCACAACGAGATATTAAGATACATGGAAAAACCTTAAGAAAACCTTATACAGTAGCAGAAAGTACAATGGCCACCGTAAGAAAGGCTTGCAGTATTCAATTAAGCCGGATGAACTGATTAGTACATTATTGTGAGAGAACATAAAACCTATTGCGTTACCTCGCAAAAATTTTGGAAGGTAACCTAAAAAAAAAAAAAGTCCCCATTTCCCCTAGGGCTCCATAGTTTAGTCATATATATTTTAGGAAACAGATAAACAATTCTGTAAAGAACAAACGCAGCATATTTGGTACTTAATAGGGTCTTAGTGAACTTCGGCATTATTTGATGTAACTCTACTACCAGAGGGCAGCAAAGTACATACAATAGTGGCATTGCGTTGGCACTAAGTAGACAGGCCACCTTGCCTCTGTGCTTGAGGTGAATTCTTAACAATGCTCTAGTCTACACATTTCTTACAGCATGCTGACTTTCTGTGTGCAGATGTGACAGATGAGAACTTTTTTTAAAATTAAAAGTCTAAACTTGGACTGTTTGATAACAGAAACCATGGAAGTGGGCCCAAGAATAAATCACTCATCGTTTTATTTCAGTGCAATAACATTAATCACCTGAAAAAAATAATAAATACAATTTCTCATCTGCCCCTGAGACATACTACCAGTGCTGCACCACCTGTTAGGAGCAACTTGATCACTGAGACATTGTGATTGACAAATATGATTCACTCTGAACAACTGACATTTTACACTCTCCCGATATCACCAGAGACACCTGGACATTGTCTGTGTTGCTATTAGGAAACTGTTTGGTTGTCAGTCCATAGCCTGCATAACTTTTAAAAACACTTTAGACTGAAATATATGAAATATTGTTTCCATCCTTCCACTACACAAATATGTAAATACACTATTTTTCTCTCAGTTATTACCTATAAAATAAACAAAAATGCACTATTTTTCCACACATTGATACAGCTGCAGTATCAAAGATGTAATGAAATTAGTTCATGTTGAGAGGGATCTAACTTTTGACTTATGATTCCTGGCATTTTTCTATGGTTTACATGCATTTTTGTGATCCTTGTGAGAAGTTTAAGCCTGGAACAGCATTACCAGTCAGTTTAACATAGATGAAATATCTATAATAAACCTGAGTCTTTGGTCTTAACACTACTCTGGTGTAAATCAGGTTTGTTGAACTCAGATCTGTAGATTAAGTGGCATTATATATTTTTTAAATTTACTTTTATTATTAAGGCTTCATCTTCCCCCAGAACTATGGCTTTTCTGACATGTCTTGTTCCTTCAAAACAACAAACCCCCTGCAATGCATTGATACATGAAGCTTCCATGTCTCTAAGTTAAAACTGATCTAAATAACTACCAATATATAGAGCTCTAGAAAAAAATGACGAGCCCACTTCATTGAACCCCATTGAAAACCTGGTTATTCCACCAAATATTGATTTCTGAACTTTTCCTGAGTTAAAACATTAGTATTGTTGTTTCTAAATGAATATGAACTTGTTTTCTTTTCAATATCTGAGGCCTGAAAGCACAATGTCTTTTTCGTGATTTCAACCATTTCTCATTTTCTGCAAATAAATACAAGATTTTTGCTAGGAATTTCAGAGACATCTTGTTATAGTTCATAGAATAAAATAACAATGTTCATTTTACTCAAACATTTACATATAAAAAGTAAAATCAGAGAAACTGATGATTTTAAGGGGTCTCTTAATTTTTTCCAGAGGTGTTTATATGTAGAAACTTTACTTTTGCAAGTATTCAGTCCTTAGAAGTGTTTTAAAAATATTCAGATTTTTTGCAGTGTGGTAATATAAACCGCTCTGTAGTTCAGTAGCATTCTTCTTTTACAATATATTTGTAGTCAGTATGATAAATATAGTGGCATGTGTTCACTGAAGTCAATCAAAGTACCTGGTGACCACTTGAGACCAAGATTTGAAGAGTTAAATAATAATAAAAAAATAACATGTGCCTCAAATTTTAAATTTGAAAGAGATAACTCCCAAAGTGTTGCACCAGAGAGCTGTTAAGGATTATCATTGCTCACATAAAAAGAGTCATCACAAAAACTTTTCTGAGAATAATGACAGATCTCCAGACTCCTGGGTGTGATTCTGTATTTAATCAAAAGTGCTCAGATTTTGCTTGCATTCACAGTTTGCCTTAAAAGGTAAATCTGTGTATGTACTGAAACATCAAAGTAAGATAGGATTCAAAAAGGGCAGTCGCCTTGCAGACATAAAAAAAAAAAACGTAAACAAGTTGATAGGCAGTAAACAAGCAAAGTGGGGGAAAAAAAGATCAACCTGTTGTCATGGTGGTTGGCCTTGTGTCAGAGTGGTGAATCATGTGCTGTCTGCCTTGAAAGTTACGTCATTTTATTAAGAAAAATCTGTGTAAAAAACATCCCTCAATATCTCTATTCATATTAAGTGAGCAGATCTGACTTGGTGACTATTTCTTGTCAAAGTTGAAAGTGAGATCTAAATAACAGTTCTGTAAAAAAAATAAAAAAAAAAAACTCCTCTTGTAGGCTGTATTTTATGGTTCAACAGATGACACATTCATCCTCTGTGCATTTGTTGGTACACAGTGTGTTGTCAGTAGATGATATCAGAACAGCATGAGACCATCACTATGAAAATTACATAGAAGGCATTTCCACGTAAGACAATTGAACTTCTCGGCTTGACGTTACCATGCTGCCAAGCATCCACTGTGTCACTGTTCAGTTCTGTGTGAAGCCTAGAATGGAGGGTTGTCAGGATAGATGGGAAAACAGTAAGCAATCAGAAACAAAACATTCAAGAAAATACAGTTTTTTACAGCAAAACCAGATTATAGAAAGAAACAACACTGGTCTTTTTTTGTTGTGCTCAAGGTGTAGTTGAGTTCAAAATTTTAAATACTTCCTTTTACAGCACAAATTATTTGTAGCACCTTTGGGTTTTTTTTTTAGAAAGAAACTGCACTCTTTTACTTTTAAAAAAGACGAAAGAGTGGAGTGTACAGAATGCTACAAACATCAACAACCCATTTGTAAGAAAGCTTTTTTTTTTATGTTTTAGTTTAATTGCAAGTAAGCATAAAAAGTACCAAACCTTTTATCTTCGGACTACAGGGAGCCCCAAACTAAAACGTCATAACACTCTGGAAGTATGGTGACCCAAAATAGTGCAGTCACTTATGGTCAAGAAAGTGTTACAGTAATATCAAAGTACCTTGCAAAAATATATAAAAAAATATTTGTGTATTTTATTTTGTTGACAGAACAATGTAAAGTGATACATTATTTTGCAGTAAAAAAAAAAATAATTATACAGAATAATTACAAATAAATGTCTGAAAAGTGTGGTGTGCATTTGATTCAAAGTCATTGCCTTGTATCTTGGTAACTATAGCATTTTGCAGATTTTACTAGACTTTTCCATTGAAACCCAAATAGTTCCACTTCAGACAAATTGCATGGATAAGCATCTGTAGATTTTGGACTTGGATGTTGGTCTGTATTTTAACTAGGCAATGAACCACAATATGTTGTTAGTAAATTACTAAAATAATTAACTTGTATTTTTACCCATGCATTGTTCCATCAAATCTGAACATATCCACTGTCCTGCTCAAAAGAAACAGTCCCTCAGCATAATGTAGATATTCCCTTGTTTCATTGTGGGGATAGTGTGTTTACTGTGAAATGCAGTGTTATTTTTTCTTCCTAGTTTGCTGCATCCCCTACATTTTTTTCCAACAATGGGTATCTTTTCAACCCTCTTCCAAAAATCAGTTTCAGTGGATGGCCATGTTTTGGCAAGTTTACATTTGTGCCATTCTCTTAACAGTTTAAGATGCTGCACCACAAAGTACTCAATGAAATGTTCAAACTTGGGATGTTCGTAACTTGATTGAAATTTCTCCATAACTTTCTCGCTGAGCTTTCAGCTGTGTTTATTGGTCTTCATATTGCTTTCTCACTAATATTCTCTAACACAGTGGCTCCCAACTCTGGTCCTCAAGGACACAGCCATGCAATCATTTGAACTGGCATATCTAAAACATGTAGGACATGGGGGGCTGAGGGCCGGCGTTGAGAACCACAACTCTCACAAATTTCTGAAGCTTTTACAGAACACAGCACCAGTTCACAACAAATGTAATCTAAAGGCACTTTACAAAAAAAAATTAAAAATTTAATTATATCACACATACATTCCAATTGATCTTAGAGATCAAATATTAATGTTGTTGGCCATCTTTCACAGCTTCACTCTTTTTCTGGGTTCCCTGTCTGCCCACTTTCCGATGCTCAGTTACAGCTCTCCTAGAAAAACGTTTCTTTCCTCAGAGGTTTTCCACAACCAAAAGCTGTTATTCAGCCGGCAGTATAACGCAGTCCATGTTCCATCTAACATCTTTTCTGTCCACAATGGACGTTGCCCTAAAAAGAAACCTGGATCATGCACTGCATATGCACTTTCCCACACCGTTAACAAACTACTTGCCGTTTTGCATCCTGAGTATCTGAGTGATTTCCGTATGTGGGTCAGGAAGCTTGCAAGGGGATGAGAGCTAGGCATGCCCATGCTCCAAAATTATGTAGAAAAACTTAAAAGGATCTGTCTTTCACTTCAGCCTGACTCCAATGAAATGGGTAAAAAATCCACAAGTGGAGTAACATTTTTGATTGATTGACTACTTTATTTTGAGCTTTTAAAAATCTACGTCATGCCTCTGTGCATGGAGATTTAGTGCTAAGTTTCATATCTGGATACCTCATTCAATTTCCATATGTATTTTAATTTGAGTACGTTTCATAAAAGTATTTTTTGCACAAAATAATACGCTTCTTTAGAAATTCTAGCATATACTCAAGATGTAAGACAAGAAAGGTTGATAAAAGAAGATACACAGCGAAATAATTTTCACTCTAACATAAATTTAACATGTAATTTAAATAAAGGAAATACTACAATTTAGATTAATAAAGGGATATATTACACGGACATTCAAATTTTTATGTATTTCCTGTTAGTTTGGTCCTCTTGGTTTAATTCGAACATCAAAAACTCACAAAACAAATTGTATTCTCATTTTATGCTGCAACAGGGCCAAAAACCTCATAATTATAGTCAGGCTTAAACTGTAGCTTCTATGCTTCCTCAAAAAAGGGTGTAAATACTGTGGAATGGCAAAGTAGAAGCATAGAATCCGTGTATTAGTTTAATGAAATTTTATTTAAGATTATAAGTGTAAATAGGATTTTCCCCTCCAGTTAACAACCATCTGCTACTTTGTGTTGGTCTTTTACCAAACTCCCAAGAAATATATTGACATTCGTGGCAAATGAAAAGACACTTTGTGGGTGGGAATGCTTTTAAAATACGCTACTTCAATATTTAAGTTCAAGTTACCTCTGCATTATATATTGGAGAAAATACTGGGAAAAGGGAAGTCCAGTTACTACAGATTCTGCTACTAGTAGCAAGGAAAATGAAAACTCTGTCCTGGCTAAAGCTTTTGCCTCCCACCCTTCAGCAATGGCAAGAAAGATTGAAGAATGTGTACATAATGGAAAAGATAAAATCAAAACGTAATGTAAAAATTGACATTTTTCTGAGTGTATGGGCCCCAGCTATTTCCTTCTTTGGATGGCCACATGGATAAAGATGCTATGGGTTATAAAAAGCTGTGTCAGTCCCCTTTGTATGTCTTTCTCCTTTAATGCAAGACACTGGATATGTACACCTGCCTTTCATGTGAGCCCAGGAGGACCTTTCTAAGAAATGTCAATTGCCGATGTCAATTGCCGAAATGGATTTAAATGTTTGCTGAGCCCCCTTTTTTTTTTTCTTGTTTCTCTCTCTTTTCTGTTGTACTATGTAAGTGCATGTATAAATATACATATGCATATGTGTTGGATTCATAATATTCTAGCGTTTCTTTAAAAAAAAAGAAAAAAAAGACGCTACTTCAGGAAAAGAAAAATGCAAGAATTCTCTTACTGTGCAAAGATTTTTGCTACAAAATTCATATTTCTTTTTGTCTCCATTTGTTTTTCAGGTTCTTTTTTCCCAGCACTGAAACCATCGGAATCTGTGTTTAAGTTTATCTTTTGGCTGGGATACTTCAACAGCTGCATCAACCCAATGATCTACCCCTGCTCCAGCAAAGAGTTCCAGCGGGCGTTCACTCGGCTCCTCAGATGCCAATGTCACCAAAAGAGGAGGGTCCTGCGCCGCTTCTATGACCAGAGGTGGAGAACAGCTGTGAAGGGAATGACCAGGGATCAGATGAGGGACTACGCTGCTGGCTATCCAATGCACGAATCTTGTGGAAGGTCATTGATACACAAGAGGAAACATTGCTCCCTGGGGTTGAAGAAATTGAGCCTTTTTTCACCCCTGCAAAAGTCCTCCTTCCAGTTCAAAGAAAAAGTGAATGATCTCTCCAATAAAATCAAAGGAGGAACAGGAAAAGGCACCCCACCTGCCCTAGGCGAGACTGAAACTGTGGAAACAGTCTCTATGGGGATTTACAATTCCTGTGAGCAGAGCAGTTTTCCGTTCTACGATTTGGCAGAGTGCTATGGCCTTAAAGAGACTGACATTTAGAGAGCCTCTGAGGACACTTTTAGCTATTTTCAAAGGACCATGCTGCTCCTTCCCTCCAGACACTGTGATGGAGCATACTTCTATGGTCAGAAAACACAAAGAACGGCAAAACTAAGAGTAATGACTTGACACCAGCACAAACTGGACTTAACCTTTGTTTCATTGCAAGTCGTGTTTATGTACATGATGTGGAAAAAAAAGTACAGTTTTGACTCCCTGGATTTATATTTAGTCGTTTTAACACACGTTCATGTTCCTCAGCCCATAACGTGGGTTAGTCTGTGTTGATGTATTTTGTTAAATTATATTTCTGACATCCTCCTTGTGTTCAATTATTAGACAACTGATGATGTGTATAATGCAACTGACACCTATAATTAACACAAATAAAATAGGAGGAACAAAAATCTTTTAGCTGCTTGGAGAAAGTGCAAGCATAAAAGTCAAAAGGGAAATTTTTATTGTTGATTCAAACTTTGGAGTGTAATATATCAGAAATATTATATTCCTTCCGAAGTCTTTGTAAAGTTTATCTTCTGTTAGCAAAGTGATCGCAAATGTGAAATAAATGTGCTTCTTTGTGTTTTGTAATGTAATGCTTTTGTCAGACGTAAAGCAAAATAAAAAGGGAGAAAAAATATTTGTGTTAAATGAATCCACTGCATTTAGAAAAGGTCATTGTTTGATTTGGACCTTTTTCTCTATAAGACCATTCATATATATATTTTTGATTAAAGGTTATGCTTTGTATGTTCTATAAATCATTCTTAAAAGCAACAAATTAAATGCACAATCTCTACACACTTTAAATGGCTGTGCACAACTAATGTACTTGGAGTTGATATCTGTTCAATAGGTTGCTGTTTTGTTCTAAACTAAAGAGCTATTTCACCGTTTTAATGAGAATCTTTATTACAATTGTGTAAACAACAATTGTCAGCACAGAAATAAAACAATGGTTAGTGAAAATTAAGAATAGTCATCAAATGTAAAACTAAAACGTTTATATTCGGTTTCTAGGGGCTTTTCATAAAAAGGGGGGTTAGGAGCCATGAAAGGAAGGGCTGTGTCAGCTGGCCTTTTTGCAAGAACTTCCACTGTGTTTATCTGTGTACAACCACTGCACTCTTTATCCATTCACTTAACTACTTTCCAACAAGATTTGTATTCATAAAAGTGTTTAGAAGGGTTTTGGAGAACACAGTAAGGAGTATTTGGTGTTTACTCAGCCAACAAGTTTGATGGATCTCCATCTGATGGGATCTGATGACATCTGTTGGTAGCAGGCCCCACTACACAATCCAGATTACAGGTATTTACTCAAAATTCAGAAATAAAGACAGAGGATAAAAAAGAGTAAGAAAAACTAGACACAGCCAGAATCAGGACATATTTTTAGAAGTTTCTCTTATATTTAGTCACTCATACCTGAAAAAAAAAAAAAAAAAAAACGGGAAAGAAAAAACTTTCCAAAGCTTTTTACCAACTCGTGTTAGAAAAGTCATCCACAGCCATATGTTGATTCCACTTTCACAGCTTGCAGTTACACGAAGCATCAGAGGCAGCCAAAGTGACAGCCTGCCCAGACTCCTAATTGTGAACTGACAGCTTTGATCCTGTTTTAACTATATGACTCTGAGTTAATAAACAGACTGCAGCTGGTGGCTGACTATTTTGAGAAGGACTAATTTGCAGTGCAATCTGGGCACTCAGTATCTAGGATTATGGTACAATTTACATTAGGAGGAAGTATGCAGAAGAACACAAACCTTCAAGTTATGTTTCTGAAAGCCTTTTTTTTTCACTGACTACCTTACTGCATGCAGTATTAGACATAAAGTGAATTATGCTTTTAACATTAAGAAGCTGTCAGCAGATGTACATGTAACGTCACACAAGACCACATTCTTGTTTTGGATAACTTGAAATTAATTAGACAGGCTTTTTTAAAATCAATCAATCAATCAAGTTTATTTGTATAGCAACAAGGCAGTTCAAAGTGTTTACATTATGAAAACATAAAAATATCATAAACACATTATACAGTCACCAATTATGAAACCAGTAATGGACATTGCATTTTGTCAAGTGCCGTCTTTAAAATCATCAATAAACATCAAACTTAATGTTCCATTAATGACTATTAATTTTATTCAGTATGTTTAGAATGTACACGTATCTTGTGTATTAATTTAAAATATTTGAAAGAGAAACAAAAGCTGTCCTTAGAACACAATAAATAAACAAAAGAGATAAATTAGGACTTTCTCTTCTTTTTAGAACACACTCTGAGTTGCTCTTTAGGTTCTGATGTGAGGCTGACTGCATAGGGAAACTACAAGTAGTGTGTCCGGTTGTTTTTTCCAGGTTTGTTTGATATATCTAGATAATTACTTTGTTATCATTATAAAGAATTTGTTGTTACATAGTCATATGTAGTTTATGCTGCAAAGATCAGTTTTATGTCTTTTGCTCACCTTAATCCTTTAGTAATATCAAGTTTCAAGCCAGTTAATCCTTGTTCATATAATCACGTAGCTTTCTGTTGATCCATAGGTGAATGATTCAGCATGGTGTAAATAAGCACACTATGCTTATAAACTACAAAACCAACAATACATTGATTTATTTCATAGAATATGTAATTTTTATGAAAAATCTTAATCCTGGCCAAAAACAAACTGAATTGTATTTTCCATTTAGATTCATACCAGTACCATTAATGCTCACTGCTGCAAATTAAAATAGAACAGAACGGAATAGAAACTTTATCATCTTAAATTGGATTTAGTAAAACATGACATTGTTCATTTACATTAGTCTATAAACAAAAGATAAAATAGGCAAACTTTTTCCAAACATAGCAGAACAATATTGATAGCATTTATATTTCATATCAGACAAAATAAAAACAATGTTCACCATAAACATTGTCTGCAGCTTATGACAATGTGCAACATTCAATGTGTGCAATGGTAAGCATGACCAATTGAAACTTTTCATAACACAAAAGCTTTTTACTGTTCACATTTAGAAAAAAAAAATGACAGTTTGAAACCTGTTCTTTGAAAGGCTTGTTTATGAGACTAATTGTTTTCAGTGGAAGGACTTTAATTAAAGTTTAATTAAAATTTTTAAGGGTTAGGTAGCATCTACCTAGTGGTGGAGATAGACATTTTTATGGGGGTGGCCAGGCTTGGACTGCTCCCCTCCCAGGGGTCTGGCTAGTGTACTGGAGTTTAATTTAATATTATCACCCAAAAGTCTTGCTCTTACTTGAGGTTTTTATAACTACATGAAACATATACAGATACCTTAATTTCACAATGACTCTCTACATTAGTTTTTCTCTTTCTTAGAATGTGACAACTCCATTCCAGACGATATTCCAGGCAGACACACCTTACAGCTGAGAAACATGAGGAACGCCCTACGAAAGCAGCGATTGAAAAATCCATACAGGAAGGGATTTAAAGATGAGTTTATATATCCCAACCAGAGAAAAACATCCCAAACGACCCCTTCGGTGGTGTACTCAATGAAAGGATCCACAATGTTGACAGTGAAGAAAGGCATCCAGAAGATAAGGAAAACTCCCATTATGATACCTAAAGTTTTTGCGGCTTTTCCTTCCCTCTTCATGGTATTGCGATGTCTTTTTTTCTTGCTTGAGTCTTTGCCCACTCCAGCAGCCATCTGGCTTTCCATGGCACTAATCTGCTTGGCCTGTCGCTTTGCAGCTTTGAAGATCTTCCAATATGCCACGAGCATAATAGCCATAGGCAAGTAAAATGCTACCAAAGAGGCCATGACAGCATAAACACGGCTGACCAAGAACACACACACATCTGAAGGAATAAAGATGTCAACATCAGCAACATGAAGATCTAGCATTATGGGGCCAAATGAAATGAGCATAGGAACAGTCCAACAAATGGCAATGAGGAGAGCTACATGACTGTTGGACATCTTTAGGGAGTAAACTAGGGGATTGCAGACTGCATAATACCGATCAAAGGCAATGCAGCTGAGATGGAATATAGAGGCAGTACACAGCATGACATCTAGGCTGGAGTGAAGCTTACAAAAAAGAGAACCAAAGTACCAACATCCCTCCACAGTTCGAATCATGCTAAAAGGCATCACTAGCAGCCCAACAAGGCAGTCAGCCACTGCAAGGGAGAGAACAAAATAATTTGTTGGAGACTGTAGCTGTTTAAAGTAGGAAATAGACAAGACAACCAAGAAGTTGCCCACAACAGTGCAGCCTGTGCCAACTGAGAGGAAGGCATACAGGAAAATCCGTGAGATCTGGCTCCTCAGAGTGGTGCATGACAGTAGCTCAATATGAAGAGAAGTGTTATCATTTCCAGGCCATGCCAGGCTGCTGTTCTCCATGGTCTGCTCAAACCTGTTAAAACACACAGTCAGATGTGAATACAGAAACACATGAAAAATACCTTCAAATAATTTTGATATTACATTAGCCAAAATATGGGCTTTGGCCTCATATTGACATGAACTCCATAAAGTATCTATGTAGTATTGTGAAGAGGAAGATGAGAAAAAACCGAGCCAACAAAGCAGATGAGCTGAAGGCCAATATTAAAGCAACCTGGGCTTCCTTAACACCTCCGCAGAGCCATAAAATGATCGCCTCTATGTAATGCTCAGTTAATGCAGTAATACCTACAAAAAGACCTCTGACCAAGTATTCGGTGCAAATGCTCTACTGTACTAAGACATACTAATCAATAGGCTGGCATTTTTGTGTTAAAGCCCTGTTATTAGTTTTATGTAATATTCCAGTATTCGGACAAAATAAATTTTGGTTTTTTAATTGGTGCAAAAGGGCTTGGACTTTATCATTTACTGACATTGTGTATATAGAGTTGTCCTCTGACCCTGATCTCTGTGTGAATGCACAATTTGTTTCAGGTCTATGTGACTTTTAACTATTTTTCTTAATGCTGAATCCTATCGACATATCTGCATGAATGACACAGTCACAGTTCAATGCATGAATAGCATTGCTTTTTTAATCACAAAGTTCTCTACTTAATGTGGGTCAAGCAATTTACACTTATCAAACAAAGCATCATTGTTTTTCCTCCCTTGCAAATTGCTTTGCAAAACATATAAGTGCCTAAGATATTTTAAAAAGGTAA
This sequence comes from Alfaro cultratus, assembly GCA_903066825.1. NCBI lineage: Eukaryota > Metazoa > Chordata > Actinopteri > Cyprinodontiformes > Poeciliidae > Alfaro > Alfaro cultratus. Next base: position 127,866 of record CAEFZX010017116.1, read on the forward strand.
TATTTGACTAAAGATTTTTTTATTTGCTTCTGGCAATTAAAAATATATCTAAATAGTTTACAAAAATCTAATTTTATCTCTTGGCTACATTAGTGCCTGTTGTGGATAAATGTAGAAACAGCTTATGGATGATGCTGACAGAAACAAGAATAGACCATACAAACACGTTTCAAGCGTCAATTAAAATAGCTATAGACCTCCTCTGAACCAATGGTACTAAGAATAGCAATCACAAGCTAATTTATATATATATATTGTTTGCATTAGGTTGTGATCTAAAGTAACTCACCTGAACGGAGGAGAGATGATCGTCTGCCCTCACGTCTGTTCCATAGTAAAATGCTCTATCACCCTTTGTTTCATCCAGATGACAGAGATGGGAAAGGTGGGAGGTGGGTTTTGATGAATGCATGCAACAATAACTAGCATGACAAAATATACTCTGCCAACAACTCCCTTGCCAAATCAGTTCAAATTATTATAGAAATGACAGCTGAGGGACTTAGAAATTTAAATGCTCTGATGAAACAGTCAGTTATTTGTTGTATGTTGAAAAAACAGTGTGGCATCCAAGCATAGAACTAAATTAGACAGTATTATTAATAAAGTTGTTAATCATAGGGGAATTTAAGCTTAGAAATACAGTTGCTCTTAAGAAAACTAATTCACACAGAAGAGAATAACAATAACAAATGCCATTTTAAATTAATTTTTTTGGGACTTATTTACAAATATTTACAACACAAAATACTTTGATAATTTGCTGTATGTATTGTAAAAGATGGCACTGCCACTGAAAGTAGGACCAAATACATAAAAACTTTCTATTGTTTTTTTGAACAAGTTAATTGTGGTTTACAACGAAAATTATAGAGTTTTGTGCTTTGTGAGTGACTTTGCCACTTCCAAATTATTGGGCCCTCCAAAGCATAAGCATAGGAGAGCATTGAAATGCCTTCCTTCATTCAATGCCTCCATGCAATGTATGGAATCTATTAAGCTACACCTCAAAATGACTGCCGCTTCCTTTCACCTTTAACGCGGTTCGTGCACCCCTATGTATCAAAACAGATGGATCTAGGCATGCGGGCTAATAATTCTGTTGGCATTTCAAGTAACCATGGCGACATAATTAGCAAAAAACGAGCCAAATTAAAATCAAACTTCAACTGTTCACTGTATTGTGTCAGAGTCAAAACAGAGATAGAATTGTGTCTCCCCCTTTGTGTCTCACTCACACATGACAGTTTTCAGAGAGGATTAATTACCATAGCAACAGAACACTGATGAGGGCAGAGATGCAGAGAACTACAGAGATGGCAGAACACTAAGATCCTACAGAGGAGGGCAGAGCTTCCAGTTGGAACTACAGAGACACCACCTTGGTGGAAAACTTACTACAGACAAGTATATACTGTATGTTTTATAATATATTTACCACCAATGACAAAAAAACAAGAAATCTTATGTTTTTTATGACAATAACAGTATTTGTTGTTAATCTGTTGCTAAGAGATGAGCGTGTTTTCTGGTAACCAAGTGCTACGAAGTAAACATCTGATTTTTACTTTTGAAAAATTTACCATCAGTTAATTTCCTCTGTCTAAGAAGATAAGCAATATTTCAAAAGAGCTTATGTTTTACAAACAATAATATTACTTCTAATAATTTGGTGTTAAGAAATTAGTGGGGGTAGGGGGGTTCCTGGTAACGAACTGCCATGAAGTATAAATCAAAGTTTTACTTTAATGTTGAATGTTTGATTTATAATATATTCACCACCAATGACAAAAAAAAATATATTTTTACTTTTTTGAAAAATTTACTAACTGCACAATTCTTGTTAAGTAGTTATGTAAGATAAGTAGTATTTCAAAAGAGCAGCAGAAATCTTATGTTTTTTGAACAATAACAATATTTGTTGTTAATTTGTTGCTAAGAGATGAGTGTGTTTCTGGTAACCAAATGAAAAGAAGTAAACATCTGAGTTTTACTTTAGCAAAATTTACGTTCAGATCTAATAACTTCCTCCAGTATTTCACAGTAAAATCTCAGAATACTTCTAAAACCATAAGCTGAGAAGGTCTTATTGGAATATCTGAAAACAATTCTGAGGTATTTTTTTCATAGGTGCAAATTTTTACACACTACAAAACAGCTCTTGTCATCCTTTTCATGTGCGCCAGGGTTCAATGGACCTAAAACAATCCTGTTGAGCTCCTGGGCCTCAGCCAGTGACAACCGCTTTTCAAGTGTGGCAAATATATTCTAATTAAACATAGGGGAATTTTTAATCAGGGCTTGAATAAAAGTCTCAATAGCTAATTTTTTGTATTAACAAACCAGTCATTCATATGAGTAGAACAAGTGTGCTCTGCTGGCAAGGCAGCATGGTGCACATGTGTTCCTGAAATGAGATCATGTTGATTCTAGTGCGTTGTTGAATTCAATAGACAACAAATAAGGTGACCTACCTCATATGATTACTCATGTCATTATAAATACCGTGTGATGTTTGTAAAAAATAAATGTGTGCACAAAAAACCATAGCAGACACGAAAGCTCATATTACTTCATTTGACCCTGTTTGTCAGTGTCCAACCCTATCCTACCTCAATGACAGGGGATAAATGGTTTTCCTGTAATGATAAGTTGATTCTCTGCCATTAGCACTTTTAGCAGTGAGTGAATAAGGTTGATTGACAGCTCTAAGACCCTCCTCCATGGTTCTGATTGGTTGTTTTTGGTTGGTACGGTGCTTTTATTTTACACAGCAATAGTAGCTCATGGAGAAGGTGGAGGAGATTATCTGTCTCATAGCGAACTATCACGACATGGTGACAGCTTTAACAACTATGAAAAAGAACATATGTTTTATTAAAGTTATATACTGCAGCTTGAACAAAATGAAACAACATAGAATCTTTTGAGAAGCCTGGATTGCTTTATGTATATTTTGCATGTTGTCTGTGACTGTTGCTGGTTGGGAGAGACCTTTCTTTAAGCTAAGACTAACAATAAAAAAAATGAAGCAACCTATTTGCATGCAGTATACAGACTGTTGCATGTAAAATCCACTAGAAGTAAATATTGTGTTGGTAACAGTATTGGACCAATAAAACAAGGCAGCTGCAAGCCTTTAAAATTGTTTGCTTTTGACGGGTTCGATAGATTCTATCTCTTTCCATCCCTTCTTAGAGATAAACAGAAACTTTCCATAAGAAGGAAAGAAAGGAGAAAATACATCTAAACTATTTTCCCAGTATCATCAAATGGAAGTGAAAAATATATTTTTGAGTGAATATTCATTTCTCAAATTTCCATTAGATTTCAGCTGATTGTTGTTTCCTCAGATAAATGTGCTTCCTGGCTTTCATGCTTAGTCTTTGCTCCAAATGAATTGTACTTAAAAATCAAACAATAATGACAAAGGGCAACATAAAGTATAAGGGCTTTAAATAATTTTTAACTATTCTTACAGATGTTATATCTTAACTGAAAAAATCTGTGCAAAAATATCCATCATGTTTGGCAGAAGGCAGCCCTCTGCTGGTATGTCCGACCTACTACATACTGACATGGTGACTAGAAATCCGACTTTTTTGCTAATGAATACTGAAACTCTTTAGATAGAGCAAAACAAATTGTGCACAATTATGCAATTTTAATTGCCTAATCAATCATGATTACTGTTTCAATCAATAAATCAATCCATCATCTATTGTGAATATCTACTTGTCCCTTTAAGTATCGTGTTTCTTATTTCCTGAGTAACGTTGTAAAGGTAGCTCATTTCACTTTAACTTACTAAAATTAGTAACAGTTATTCATTGACAGGGCAAATTTACAGTAACCCAGATTAAGCCAAAGGGCGTTACAAGGAAAAAATAAATGCAGGAATAAATCTAACAGAATTAACAATAAGTAACATACTTGTGGCAATGAAATTCTACAAACAACAACAAAAAAATTGGACATCTCTCACTGCTGTTTCATAAAATAAAAATAATAAAATGATGGGCACAAAAAGATTTTGGCTATAAAAGAGAATGAATTATCTGGCGTAGACTCAATGTATTTTCGTGTTACTGGTTTTCTATTCAGTAAAGTCATGCTAACTTCTGGTGAAGTTTCTCTTTGTTATCGAGAAGTAATGCGAATGCAATATAGTGCCTGTGATGCTGATGTCATGGTGACTGTCCAGTGATGAATTAGTGGTGATGAAGTTAAATGAGTGGAAAATACAATAAATTATCTTCCAAGCTTTATACTTGTTGGAAATATTGGATTATTATTATTATCATTATTATTATTACCACCACCAAAAAAGTAAACATCTTTTCAAAATTTAACATTGCATAGGTTGCCTTTAGGAACACTAGAGTCACTAGAGCCAAGTATCTGCAGTGCTTTTAATATTTATCTTTCAAGTTAACACTCAAAAGAACTTTGGTTTGTTCAATAAGAAAAAAATATCACCTGTCGTTGGATTGGAGGTGGGATCACGCCGGTTACTGGTGTCGTTGCATTGGTTGGAGGTGGGGTCACATGGGAAACTGCTTGACTAGAAACCATAATCAAGCAAAGATTCCCTCATATTACATTGCATTCATAATAGTGCGAAGTAATGTGAATGCAATATAGTGCCTGTTATGCTGATGTCATGGTGACTGTCCGGTGATGAATTAGTGGTGAAGTTAAATGAGTGAAAAATACAATAAATTATCTTGCAAGCTTTATACTTGTTGGAAATATTGAATTATTATTATTATTACTATTATTGTTGTTATTATTATTATTATTATCACCACAAAAAAAATAAGCGTCTTTTTAAAATTTAACATTGCATAGGTTACCTTTAGGAACGTAGAGCAAACATGGTTTCACCCATGGTTTAAAAAAAGTCTGCACTGCTCAGATTTGATGCTTGTGACTAGATCGCAAAGATATTCTTTTGAATTTTACAATTCAAAATATTATGGGACCTAGACCCACCAGGCACTATTCTAGATACGTCTCACCAGAATTGAACCCCTTTTATCTTCAGAGTTGTCTTAATTCTTAATCACATAAATTAAACAAGGTATCTGAAACATTTAGATTTTAGTTCGTATCACGCAACAGTAACAAATTTGCTTGATGTGATGCCATCACATCCCAAAGGTGGAACTGGACTGAGATCTGATGGCTGTGGAGTTCACTGTAGTACAGTGAATTCATGGTCAAGTTCAGGAAACCAGTTTGAGACAACGTGAACTTTATTTATAATGGGCATTATTCAGCTGAAACTAGCCATCAGAAGATGGGTACACTGGCCATTGTGGGGTGGATATGGTCAGCAATAATACTTACTGAAAAGTACAAACACACACACACACACGTTTGCATAGATATCTTTGTGGGAACTTTCCACTGACTTTCATTCATTTCTACAGCCTAAACCTTACCCTAACACTAAATATTACCAAAAATATTTAGTGTTAGGGTAAGGTTAGTGATGAAACACAACTGAGCTGTGTTTCATCACCATGTTTGAAACACAGCTCAGTTGGAATTAAGGGACCCACGGTGCACTGAGAAAATGTCCTCCACACCATTTCACACCAGGGAGCAGCCTCAACAATAAATGCAAAACATAATCGATCCATGCTTCTTTTTTGTTTATGTAAAATTCCAACCTGACCATCTAAATGTCATTGGTCACTGGACAGAGTAAGAATGGCTTTAAAGTCACCTTTGACTTTCCATCATCTTAAACAAGCCTGCTTGTCCTCATTTGACCTTTGACACCATCAAGGCATATTTATTCATGTGAGCACCATTCTCCACCAAACCCCAGAAGTTTGGCTGTATGCAAAAACTCCTGTAGATCAGCAGTTTATAATCAGACCACTTCATCTCATTATGAACTAAAGATAATGCCACATCCAGTCACTTAAAAACTATGTCTTCTCTATTTTGATTCTTGCTTTCAACTTCAGCAAATCGTCACACCATCTGGATATGCAAAAATGCAGAGTTACTGCCATGTGATTGGGTGAGTTATTATTTGAGTTTACAAGTGTATAAATACATACCTCACAAAGAAAGAATCTAGAAAAATACACAGCATCTTGTGAAAAAAATTTATTTTTAGAAACATTTAAATCTAATCTACAGAATTCCTATGCAAAAATATTCAAACTGAACAGTTTCAAAAAGATCCATACCAGTAAAACTTTGTAAGATTCTTACTGACCACAACATCTGTGTAAAAGAAAAACCCACAAAAAAGGAGCATCAACAATCACTCATCATTCTAGCGAGGCGGAAACCCCCGATGTGGCCCTCCCCTTCCCCTGAACCCCCCTCTATCTCCACGGAAATTGGGCCTGTTCCTTTCTCTCCCTCTGTCTCCGCCTCTCCCAGCATTTGGTCCCCCGCGGCCCCCTCTGGGTGCTCCACCTCCACGGTCCGACTTGAGTTTCACAGGTGATTTGGGCCGCAGCCTCTCTATTTCTTCTGTGCAGCCAGATAAATGAGAGTCGGGCATAGGGAAGTGTGAGGCGTAGGTCTCCGGGTTAAAGTTGGTGTTTGTTAATGTGGGACCAACAGTCACCCAGCCTGGAAGCAGAAAGAAAAACAGTAGTTACAAAACCAAGATCAGCTATAAACCAAAAAGAGCAAAAAGAATTTCATTATAAATTCAAATATTTTTTACATATTTTTACAATAAATGTCTGACTATCCCACCTGGTCTGATGGTTGAGTCTCTTCCAAACAGGTGCAGCCTCCTGCGACCCAAACAGAAATGCTCAATGATGTGGAAGATCTCCACCGGTTTCTCCACATTTCCCATCTCAGGCTCCTCAGTAATAATCAAGTCAATGTCCACATTGGCATGGATGAAGTCGCCATCAGTACTCCTTCGCACAGTTCCCTTGATTCCCATCAAGCAGTGCTCCTGGAATAAGCACATCTTATTCATTAGTGCATTTTATACCACAATAACTCCTAATATAAAAACCTATATTATGTCCTAATGTAGAACATTTTCAGACACAAAGATAACATTAGTTAAAATTTTATCACGATTTATTTTTTTTTATGAAACCACACAATGAAATGGTAGCAACTGAAAATGTTGCTGTTACTTGGGCAACAGAAAACTACAAATACATTTGTGACGTATTCAGTGGAAATTTGTCCCTCTAATAATACCGATGACTTCCAAACTTGTTCTGTGTCGCATGGCCAGTCTTATCAGCAGTCATCATGTGATACATTCTAGTCCCTTCATTTAGTTTCCTTAAAAGCTAGATAAACTGGAGATAGCTCGGACACAACAAGAAAGTGATAGCAAACTAGTCTGTTTTCCTTCCTGTTCTGTGTAAAAGTTATGTTACAAGGAAAAAAAGATAGAATGAGACCAGCTAAAATAAGAATATTTACATAAAGGCCTAAACCCTTGATCTGCTCTGCAAGCGGTACACAAAGCTGAAAGAAGGAGGGCTAAACTTGATGAAAAGCTCACTGCAAAGCAATACTAAGCTGTTGGGCCTGATCCCCTTCATTCTAACATGAAATGTTCCTGTTTAGGTGGGAACAGGTTTTTCCAGAATGGCACTGCCTAAATTCTTTAGACAGTTTCATTTCAAAACTCTGGACTTTACCAGGTTATAGTTTTTACATTTGTCCAAAAAAAAAAAAAAAAAAAAAAAAAAAAAGAATAAATAAGATAATAACTTATCATTAAATTTACAAGGAATAGGCTATTAAATTGGAAAAAATAAAAATCCCAAATTAATCTTGTTTATG